>LPNX010071691.1:113486-152025 GCA_001517045.1 Pseudotsuga menziesii | reverse complement strand
ACAAGCGGAGGAATCACCCACCACCCTCCTGCACTTTCCACAAGGGTTACCTTCCAAGTCTGTCCGAGGTGAACCAGAAATAACCTTCTGGTTTACCTGTCTATGAGCCCTAAAAGACAAGAGACTAAAGGCTACCTTGATAATACCTACTGTCTGGGGGGACAGTCGCAAGCCGAACTCGTACGCATGGGCAGGGTAGCTGAGCACGAAATTCTGCCTAGACAGAATCCCCAGATGCGCAAAAGTCCTGAGTTACATTTTGACAAGGATTCGGGGGGTTATCCCCTCTGTCCAAGCCTCCACGCGGCCTCGTGCTTAACTCTCGTTTGAGAGGAGCTTCCCAGATACAGCGGTAGAACCAAGGATTTACCTAGTGAAAGGTCCACTACGTCTGAGTTTTATAACTTGTGGGAAGTTTACACTTCCTAGCCCACAAGTCTAGCCTAAGCTAGTAGGTGGAAGGCCATAAAAATAAAAGCTTACTAATAAATTTTAAATTTATGTCGTTTATTTTAAGGGCTTTTTCTTACTCAGAGGGTAAATGGCATGAAACTGAATGTGGTGTTTTGACTCAAGAAACGAAAACAAAATGACTAAGCAAAGAGAAATGAGATGCAAAGAAGCAAATAGCTATTCTCTTTATATTTTCAAATAACTTGAAAGCCAAAAAGATCAAATCTTTTTATATTTTTTAAATTTTTCAAAAACAATGCTATGCTATGCAATCTAGACTAACAGCCTAATCTACATGCATATAAAGCAAATATGTTTTTGTCTTTTTCTTTTATAAATGGAAAAGAAAAATCAGCCTATCTACTTATGCAAACAAGTACTGAAAACAAAGAAAATAGACAACTACTTTATACCCCAAAAACAAACCCTAGGTTTCCCTAAAGTTGAATATAAACCTCTTTTAAAAGGAAAGCTTACAAAAGTAAACAAGCCAATACTTTGGAATGAAAAAGACAGAGCATAAAGACTGACATAAACAAAGGTCAATAAGTCCCAAGCATCAATCTAACCTACAAGCAAAGGCTGCTCAGTACCTTGTCCAACAAGGTCAAACCAAAGAAAGAGGTAGGGGGAAAAGCAACAAAAGAAGTTCTTTTTAAAATTTTCTTTTATAAGATGCAAAAGAAAAACTACCTACAAAGCAAAGCATGCAGATAAAAAGAACAAAGCAAAAGGAACTTTGCTATGCAACCACCCAACAAACTCTAGAACCAACTAAAGTCAGCATAAACCCTACTTGGAAGAAATGCTTGTATAAGAGACAAGTCAACAACTTTGGCAAGGTAAAGTAAACCAACAAAAGAAGGAGGAAAACAATACCCACAAGTTTCTGAAATCAAACAAAGGCCACTAACAGAGGCTGATCAGAAACAAAAGGCCAAAAAGCAAACCAAGCAAAGGAGACAGGTGAAAGAGCGAAGAGAAAATCCTAATGCTATAAAAGGGCTTACCACATAGATAAAGAACAACAAAAAGAATGACACAAACTCCCTGGATTCATGCACCCGTAGAAGACCTTAACAGACCCACCATGCACCTGAAATGCACTGTGCTTTGAGCAAACTTGGATCTAGTAAAGCAAACAAGCAAGAATTACTCCAAGCAAAAAGACTCAAAGGCTTTTTGAAAAAGTAGGTAGGGTGATCACCAACAGTCTTCAGACAAGCTACATAGCATTCATAAAGAGACACCACTCACAAACAGGGATTACCTGAAGAAGGGAAGAAGCAAAACTGACTTAAAAAATCTTAACTTCCAGGTATATACACGACTGTCTATAAGGGCAGGTCGCGAATGATACGCAACTGTTCAGTAGAAAAACCCGCGCATGCAAACTTGTATGCGCGACTGTCCAGAAGGACAACCCGCGCATAGGTGTAAAAATCACAAACAAAGGTAGAAAAACTGCCTTAGGAAGGCAGGGGAGGAGTGCAATCAAACTTAAAAAATGTTCCTAAGTGGCAAGAAGGACCTGAAACAATGCAAAAGCTGAAAGAAATCAAGAGAAAAACCCCAAACAGACAAGGCTGTCCCCAGCGGAGTCGCCAGTTCTGTTGTAAATGAAAGTGTCCTATGGCTAGGGTTTAAGAGGCCATCAACGTACTGGGATTGAAAGAGAGATGCACAATTTTCAGCAAGTATATAACAGCAAGTTTCAGAGATGAGAAAGGTCCATACCTGATAAACTGAAGGCTGGTCCAAGCTTTCTCTTCAATCCTCTTCTTGCTCCTCTCGCTCCAAGAGACCTGCAAAACAAATTATACCTTCCTCAAACCATTATGACCATACATAAGACAATGATAATCAAATAAACATAAACAAATGATCTGAATAACATCATCATATGATCAGAAACAGAAATTCAATCACACATTGAACAATGATTTGGGAAGAAAAAGGACATCACATCTTTATTAATCCTAAAAACAAGTACAAGTATACCTTCTCTTCAGGTTTGGCACCTCACGAAACCTTGATCTGGATCTGCTATTTCTCTTCTCCAAAGAACTCAGCCTCCAAGCTCTGCAACACAAAGGGAAGACCTCCAGGGAAAAGGTGTGGGCAAAGAGAGTTCCAATTCCTCCAGCATAACAATGCATAAATTCCAAGTCCCCTCTCATGGACCTCCCTACCACTATTTATATGGATGAAATAAGGTAGTTCGAAGGTTAGAGAAGTTACAGCAGTTAAGGAAATCCAGTTATATGACATAACTAATCTCTACTTAACGCGTGTTTTAAAGTTTAAAATGTTAAGATACACATGTGCGGGTCTGCAGTAGAGCAACCCGCGAGTGATGCGCGACTATATAGAAGAGCAACCCGCGCATACAAGGATGCGTGACTTGCTACAAGGGAGACTCGCGATTGATGCGCGAGTTGTCAATATATAGAGTCGCGCATACATCCTAACATGGCTAAAATGGCAAAGTAACTGGCAAGGTAAAGGCAGAAATGTATTCCATAATAAGCATAGCTACAGTATTCTAGGCAAACCTCAATCCATAAGTGTCCTTTTGCGTGCCAACATAAGGAAAGTCGACACTCGGACGGAGAGGTGCCATTCTGGTGTATAACACCCATGATCCCTAAATTGGACTAATATCAATGATTTAAGTACGTACATTTGTCATTTGGGAAATCCAGACATCTAGAGGAATTCAGCATGCTAGTATTTATTGTCAAAATAGTTTGTTGCTCAAATAAGAAGTTTTTCATAGATCTGGGTTCACCAGATAGTCACTAATTATTGCAGCTGCAACTTTCTTCCCAAATTTTAAAAATTTTGGACCCTCCTTGTTGATTTTATCTTGCCTGGTTTTATTGGTTTCCTGAACTCGGTTGTTCATTTGCTACAATTTTGGATTTTCCTGAGTTTGAATTGAGTTCAATTGTTTACCACTTTCGGAGGATGAATGATTATTTTTTGTCTACAAATGCTTTTGACTGTGAAGTTTGAAGTTTTTAACTTATGGATTGATTTCCTTTATCGCTTTCGGAGGTCATTTGAACAGCGAATCAGGGCAGTAGTTCTTTACGCAGCCGTCGTTGCGGAAGGTAAATTACAAATGTCCCGATGGACAATCATGTTTTTCGCTAATAGTTTTTATCTCCTTTGTTTATTTTTTCATAACTTTTGACTATCGGCGTTTTCTATTTTCTCACGATCGGAGCATTAGTCCTTTGCGTTGCCACCGTTTCGGATGGTAGATTGCAAGCACCCCGACGGAAGCCCATATATTTGCCAATTCCGCGAGTTTTTGTTTTTAAAATGATTTGTTTTCTTTTTGCAATTCGGAACTGTTTTTGACATTTGATCAGAGGACTAGCCCTTTGCTTTGCCGATGCATGATCTTTAGTTGTTTCGATCGCCGACGGTTTCATGATTTGCGGGGTCCGTAGTCATTTTGGCATCCGTCGTTGTGGTGATCGTTCGCACTATCTTTCCAATTTTTAAATGATTTATCTGTTGATGCATTTCTAGCTAGTTCCTCGTTCTTTTGATCACCGATGATGTCCTTTTGTCACGGAGGCCATAGTCCTTATGTCTTCCGTCGTTGTGGTTCCTTAGTGCACTAACCATCCGACTACTTAGTATTTTTCCCGACGGTGAGGGTTTTCCTGCCTTTCTCATGTGCTTTTACCCTATTTTTCGATGGTGGTTACTTTTGTCAGCTCTCATGCTTTCATCGGAGGATGTCGAATTGGTCCAAAGGCGGCCTAGATTGAGTAAAGAGTTTGTTTTTAGGGCTTGCGATTTTAGTTTGGACAGTGGATGTAGCGAAGTTCAAGATACGAAAGGGTAGGATTTTCATTGCATTATCTTCTTTTTTTTCTCTTCATGCATTAATATTTTGATAGTTCACTTTACAAGATGTATGTTTTAATACAGTTTGCATTACTTTTTCAAACGCTAAGTGATCTAAGAATTGGTTGATCATGAGAGAGTAATTGCTGCTGTAGAGAAGATATGTCTAGAAGAAAGAGTAGAAAAAAGTAAGGGTCTGAGATCTCAAATAGATCAATAGCAGAAAAGGCCCAGGCTTGGGAAAAGTTAATCAGTTACCAAGCTGGTCCCTTTTTATAAAGTGCTCTTAAAATCTTAATCTGAAATGTAACGTATTGTATAAATCATGAGCACTCACTAAAAGACAAAATCATGGGACTGAACGGTTTGGGGGAGCCCAAAGGTCACCGAAGGGCGGCCCAAGAGTTTTGATTATAGTATAAGTGTAGGAGAGTTAGATAGTAAGAGGACTTTTCCCAGATAGATTTGTGAGAGTATGATGTAAGAAGAACTATTTCCTTTTGCATAAAGAAACTACAAGTTTCCTATTGGAGAAAGCTTTGTGGAAGGTTTCAAATGTTGTGCTATGGATTTGTTGAATGTGAACTATTTCGTTTTCAGTTGTTATCCATTAACTATGAGATTGTTCTAACTCTTTGAACCTATGTTCTTGTTATGAATGCGCTCTAGTTTATTCTATGAAATTTCCACTATGAGTAATGAATGTTGTTCATAAACAATTAGCTATTTGGTTGTTCATATATCTATAAATGTTCATGTGTTTTTAAATAAGTAACAACTATCTGTGATTTTTCTTAATGCATGCACAAAATACATTACTCATTGATGAATAATAATCTTGCTCCCTAGGGATAGGTTAGATAGTTAGTTTTAGTTTTTTTCTTGCTGTGTGTGGTTTAGATGCGAGAGAGTTAAGATGAGAGGTAAGAACCTACGCATCACATTGTGACCGCTCCTCGTATTCTCTATCAATCTACATTTTTAGATAGGCACTTGCATCTCTTACTTAAATACAAAAAACTAAAAATATACACGGTGGACCGGGCCGTAACCGGTAAAACCTTTTATTTTTGTTACTTGACCTACAGTAGTCGGATCGTAAACCGGATGGATTCCCCATACCAAACAGTAACGGGATAGTTGGGAACGATTACTAGGGAGAATCCCTAACTGTTGTTACCTATGATTTTCCAGGCCTCAATAGTTCGCGAGAAAATGTGTTCACCCATTGTCTTCTTTTCTGTTGATTGTGAACTACCACTATCTCCTATTGTCCCTTTGCTTCCCATTTGATTGGGCATCAATTCGAATCCTTTTGCTATCTGTTGGGTCATGTATACCATATGTTGGGTCATTTCCTTGGATATTTCTTCAAACAGATGTTTTATAAGTTTGAGATACTCCATTTTCTCCTTAGTGTAGTCTTCTCCCTCGTGAGCCATAGCTTTAGTCAAAGGTACCTTTTTTCCTTCTAGTTCTTCTTCTATAAACCTAGCACCTTCCAATTCAAATTATAAGGGTGGTGGTTTATTGATTTGACTCATTTTTAACACCATTAGGTTCCAAGACCATGCTCTGATACCACTTGTAATGTCCATTTTTTTAATTTTTACCAAAATGCCCAATTTTCTAATTTTTTTCACAATTTTGGCTCTTGACTAGTTTTAGTGTCTTAGTCTCCAAATCAGCCCAATTGCTCCCAAATATTCAGAGAAGGTGTATGAATGATATAATAACTTAGTTATTATGTTCAAGGATATATTATGGCCCTCCAATCACTTCTGAAAGTCTGTACTAAATTCTGAATAAGATAGATGATTTTACTGGCAATTTTAGGCTCAAATCCCCCCCAGGGTAAGTGGTAGAAATGGCTTCCCAAATTTGTAGAAACCCACTCGAATTCTTAAATTTAAGAATGGGATGTGTATAATATATTAACAGAGACTCATTTTCATAAACAATCGACCTCCCATGGCTTTTATCACTTCTTTCAATCAGATATAAAGAACTAGTTTTGGACCCTTGGGGAAATGAGGTGTAGTTTGCTCCAATTGCTATGAAATTTGACCCAATGGCCACAAATTCTCAGTTACTGAACATGAAACCCATAATATACTTTAATGACAGTCCATTCATTCATAAATCATCAATATTTTATACATCCATTCGAATCCATCAAGATTACAAGATTTTACAACAATAATACATGAGATTTCTTGGCCTTTAGACCTGAGATATTTCTGAAATTAAAGAGCAGATAGTTTACATCAGAATACAAAACAATGGAGCAAGATAAGCTCCCTCAAATATATGAATAGCTCACCAAGTGAGCCTCACTCCATAGAGTTGAAATATGGTGAGAAAACATGAGATGAATGGAAGAACAAGCTGAACTTGGTATGTCCACGAGCTGCTGTAGCTTGCACCTTTAACTTATGACTCCATTGAAGATCCTTGAAATATCTGAGTGGTCTCTCCAAACACCAACTAGGATGGGGATCTTTCACCCTCAAAATTGGCTAAGGCGTGAACTAGTCATCCACTAGCTCTCTCTCTTCATCATAACAATTTTCACAAATGATCAAAAGGGCCTTCCCATGGATGATACCTGCATTTTATAAACTTTATTAGTCTTCTAAGGTTCCATTCCATCCATAAACCAAATCCAAGTCGAATTGGTGTGGTTGCTCATGCTATGCCATGTGGCCTCTCTCTTCACCTTCCCTCTTCTCCCAAATTCGAGTAGGAGCCTCTTGGCCTTCTCCAACTCCCATGAGCACCCTCTAAGATGCTCTATTCATGCCTGACATGTTAGATACGTCAGATTTCAGCCTTCAAATCTGACTTGTGTCATAACTGTCATAGAATCTCCATCATTGGTGTCATAGATGTCATAAATGTAAGGGGAATCTAGCCAAGTGTCCATGAAAATCCCATTTGGCTCTTCCTCTCCCCATGTAAGTTACAATTTATCCCAAATTCGACCTATGAAGTATATGGACAAGTATATTAACCTTATAGTCCATCCAAAAACATTAGGCTTCCCATAGATTCGAGATTGCAAGAGGAGGATGCCATTTAACATAGGAATTCTAGCTTGAGTGGGCCCATAGTCTCCATGTGTCTCCATTCTCCATAACCATTTCATTTTTCACTTGCATTCATTTAATTAACTCCATTAAATAAATATTTATTACTTCTAATGTCTAAACACCATTTATTATCTCCCTTATTAACTTCCCAATGTTTCCACCCAACCTAGGGAACTAGTAGGATTGATGAAATTTTCCTGCTATGCAATTATTTGAATGGGGACATTACAGAGTCTTCCTAATATTGCTTCATGCTCTAGTCAAAACAACCTAGAACTTAAGTGAGGTTGACATAAATATGAAAACTCTTGACTAAATTATTGGGGAGTTGAGGAATAGATCAATTTGTAGAATAGTGATGATATTAAAAGTATTATTACATATAAAGTTAAGGAGAAGACATGGTGTAGTAAAGAGTTAGATGATAAGAGAATATTAAGATATTATAGGAGGTGATCAACTCCATTCTAGAAGATTAAAATTATTATATATTTTAACTAGAGTAAAGAAGAAAACCAACATTGTTAAAATAAGAACAAATTCTCACAAAATCCATAGTGGAACAAGGCGTTGTACAATTCCTAACATGGTATGAAAGATTTGTCATATTTCATGGTTATCTATGTTTATGGTGTTCCAATAGTCATACATGATTTTTTTTAGTTTTACAACAAATTTACTCTTTCCTCTTTTTAGAGTTTCTTTGTTTTGTGTTTTTTATTTCTTCTTCTTATTTTTTTTTTGAATTTTTTTTTTTATTATCTTTCTTTTTCTTTGTCATTTTTATTATTTATTTACATTAAATGTTTTTTTCAAAAATCTTTTATTTTTTTAACATTTATTTATGTGTCTTTCTAACATTTAATAGATTAATGTGACCATGTTGTTATATATATAGGTAATTAAAAATGACAAGTGACCATTAACAACAATATTATGTGATCATCATGGGACCAATTTAATCAGTGGTCTTTATTATTTATCTACATTGAACATTTCTTTCAAAAATGTCTATTTTCTTACCTTTTTTTTCAACGTTTCTTTACATGTCCTTCTACCATTCAATAGATTAATGTGAACATGTCGTTAACAAGTGGCCATTAATAACAATATTATGTGACTTATCATGAAACCAATTTAATATTATTAGTTATAGGTAGTTAAACCATAACATGTTTATAGTACATAAACTTTTCAGCCAATATGCGGTAGGAGGAAGGATACTTAATATTATAATTGGAGTAATTATCTTAGAGCAATATGCATCCCATAAGGAGATAAAAGAGCAAAGGAAATATTGAGATTTGCAAATTTCATAAATGGTTTAATCAATCTCTTATTAAAAAATTCACTTAAACAACCTAAAAAGAAGCCTATAATATTTAATGTGTATGACTATGAGAACATCATTAATGATGGTGATGCAACAATAGATGTCCACAAAATATAGCAAACTATCATGAAATGAAACAAATTTATATTCGATAAGCATACTATATTTACAACAAATTAAGACAAAATACCATTTCCTTTTTTTGGAGTTTTTTTTATTGGTTTGTTATCTTTTTCTTCTATTTTTTAAATTTCTTTTAACATTTTAATTTTAATTTATTTGTTTTAATTTTTCCTTTTTTCTTGAACATTTATTTCAAGAATGTTTATATTCTCATCTTTTTTTCAATGTTTCTTTATATTTTTCTTTCTAACATTTAGTGATTAATTTGAACATTTCTATATATAAATGTCATTAATAATAACATGTGACCATTAACAACAATATTATGTGACTATCATGAGAGTAATATTTGTAATATTATTAATTATAGTTAATTAAACCATAACATGTTTATAGTACATAAATATTTCAACCATTCACATTTAATATGTCGTAGAAGGTGGGATAACGAATGCTATGATTTGGGTTATTATTTTAGAAAAAGAGTTATTATATTCATTTTCATTCCTCCATTACATCCCATAAGGAGATAAAAGACCAAAGAGAAACATTGAGACTTACAAAGTTTAATAAATGGTTTAATCAATCTCCTATAAAATTTTCACTTTTAGGTCAGCATGTATGATTATGGGAACACAATTATTGATGGTGATATAGACATAGATGACCAGAAAATATGTTGAATTACCATAAAATATGATGAATTTCTATTAGATATGCATACTATATTTACAACAAATTAAGAACAAAATACACTCTCCCTTATTTAGAGTTCCTTTTTGTTTTGTGTGCTCTCTCCTCTTATTATTTTTCTTTAAATTTATGTGTTTTTTCTTTTCATTTTCACCGCCCCCACCCCCCTTTATTTATATTGATCATTTCTTTCAAGAATGTTTATCTTCTAACCTTCTTTTTCAACATTTATTTGTTTGTCCCTCTTAACATTTAATAAATCAATATGAGCAAGTCATTGTCTGGATATAATTAATAATGACATGTGACCATCAATGACAATGTTATGTGGCCATCATGGGACCAATTGTGATATTATTAATTATAAGTAGTTAAACTAATGTTTGTAGTAGATAAATAAACCTTTCAACCATCCACATCTAAGATACACGTGATTTAATATACTGTAGGATGTGGGATAACCAATGCTATGATTGGGGTGATTATTTCAAAACAATAGTTACTATATTCATTTTTTTTTAAACAAGAACGTTTATATTAAGCGACAGTGGTTTAACCACTGGAAGAACCACAAAATTAAATGCCTACAGAGTATCAGCATCAGCATAGATTCTTAATACAACTAAGATCCCTTGTGGAAGCGGCAAAATTCAGCCCTTGAGAGAGCGGCAACCAGACATTTCTACTATAATCCATAATTCAGAGCTACTGACAAAGTTTTAAACAAACAGAAATAGAAACATAGATGCTAACAGAAAATATAGGATTCAAAATTCAGGTCTGCGAACAGAAACTACAAGCGTCCATGGTCAAACCCTTCAGATCGTGTAGAGGGTCCAGAGCTTCCTTGCATTTCCAATCTTGCCACCTTCAGCTCCAACCTTTCCACCTTAACTTCCAGCTCCGCCAAGAACCTGATAAAAACCTGCTCAATCTTCGAAATCCCAAGTTCGAATTCTTTTCTGAGATGAATTTAGTCTTGGTCCACATTTTCCAGCTTACGTCCCCCTTCGGAATCCATACAATGAAACAAATGGTCCAGCTTTTTCACCTTCTTTTTGAGGTTCCGCAGCTCCTCATCCAAATTCCTATCCAGGGAGGATGCAAAGGATTCAGGAGAGGAATCCATGAAAACACCAAGCAGCAACAAACGTCCAAAGCCAGGAGGAGCATAAACTTCACAAATTTTTCAACAATGTGAAATTAATAGCCATCCACCACCTTTAATTGTTCCAGGGTCGATCCTCAACATTATGCAAACATATGTGGTTGTACTGTGCGATCCCATTGAATTAATGCCGATGATGGATGAAATCAGAGCAGTCTAAGGAGAGCACAGGGAAGTACAAACCAGCATGCCTCCCTTTAATATGCATTGAACATAAGTGTGGCATCCTCTTGCCACCACGGGTCCTGGAGCGTGGCAGCGTCATTCTGTCACGTGTCCACCTTGTCTCCACGAAGTGCCAAACAGTGAAATGACATTCAACAGCCCCCATAATTAGCCACGCGCAATGAAAAATGATGACTACCAAGATCAAGGACATGTGGATGCCAACGCTTAAGGGATGGGGCTCCGGTATTTGCGACCATTGAGGTCAAGAATCCCTCGGGCCAATGAGGAGGCCACATTGGCTGCTAAGTCAGCATGGGCATTATTCTTCCTTAGAACATGGACGGCATCAAAATTTTGAAAAAAGGAGCTAAGACTTTGGATTTTTTTAATCATCTGTCGGATCTTAATGTCTTCGGGGAGATTGCCTGAGTTTAGGGCTTGAATGACTAGTCAAGAGTCCCCGATCACTACAATGTCCTTTAAACCCTGAATTTTAGCGAGCTTTAAGCCCTGCCAAAGTGAAAGTGCTTCTGCCATATTGTTTGAATCGATTCCCAGTCCCCAAGAGAAGGATAGTACCTGGTTTCCATCCGAGGAAAGAATTACCCCGCCCCCCACCCTGCCTCCCCAAGTTACTATATTTATTTTTACAATGCTATGATTGGGGTGATTATTTCAAAACAATAGTTACTGTATTCCTTTTTACACCTCCATTGCATCCCATAAAGAGGTAAAAGAGAAAAGAGAAACATTGGGAATCACAAAGTTTCATAAATGGTTTAATCAATCTCTAATAAAAGTTTCACTTAAGCAAAAAAGAAAAAAAAAGGAACAACCATGTATGACTTTAGAAACACCATTAGTGATGGTGATGCATACATTAATGGCCACATAATATAATAAATTACTATAAAAAGTGAGTATCTCTGTCTTTGGGCGCTGGTGGGTAGGCTAGAATATTGTAAGATGGACTAGTGAGGTGGGTTCCCCAACAATGGAAACCTCTCCTTAACTACGCTCCAATGGTGAGTCATCTGGTGAATGGGTGGCTTGTTTTTCTCTTCTTGGAGCACTCTGATGCTTTGAGGATTCTGGATGGCATGTAGACTATTGGTAATGGATCAATGGTACTTAGAAAGTGGCATGCAGATTTTGATATGGTCAGGGAAAGGGTAACTAAACACCATTTATGTGTTCTACTACCAACTTTCCTGTTACTGCTTTAGACTTGGGAAGCTCTGGTAGGTATAGCGGATATGTTGGGAAGGTTTGTGGCTATTGATGATAAATTGCTTCACGCTTTTGATAAGCGTATGGCGAGGGTCCATGTGGAGTTAGATGTCTCACAGGGTTTCTTGGTTGAGGTGGAGGTACATTGGGGGGGGAGGTTTTTATATAGCACTTGAATTATCTGAAAATTCCCTTTCACTGTCATTAGTCCCGGCATACGGGGCATCGTAAGATTCAATATCCCTTTCTTCTTCAGGGTAATTCCTATCCTTCATTAGACACTGACAAGGAGGATCTTGGACAAGGTTTGATGGAAAATTATTGTGAGGTATCTACCCCAACATAGAATACTGCACTCAATTTAGGTATGTACTCTTCAAATTCATCCACTATTTATGAGGTTTTAACTAAGGGTGAGCTAATTTTTATTGATGATGTTGAGAAGGGGGCTTATATTTGGTATTTGTCTACCTATGATGTTATGATTGAGGGTGTTGTGGAGGCTCAGGCCCTATTTGTGTTTGGTGGGTATGTTTCACCTGTGGAGGGGGGGGGGGGCGCACACTCTTCCTTGATTTATTTGTTTTCTATTGTAACTATTCTAGAAGAGTCAGACTCAGGGGAGGGTTTGATGGACCCCTTTTGGGCATGCCCTAGGGGTTTGTTGAATAATTTTGGTGATTATGTATCTCAGGGAGCAATAATCTTCTCAATTGAGGAGTTTCCCCCTTTAGTTCCAGCTGCCATTGGTGACTTGGTTCAACCCTTAGTTTGGGAACCTTCTCCTTCTAGCCTGTTGGCGACGCCGTCATTCAAAGACCCTGACCTTTAAAAATCCCTTCCTATTTTCTTGGATAGGACACCTTTGTCTCCCTCTGTTCTACCTCTGGTGTCCATACGCCATCAAAATGTCACTATTTGAAAGACTAAAAAGGTGAGAAACTCATCGGTCTCCTAAAGCGATGAGGCATTGGTCGAGTCTAGCAAGTATATTCCACTCTCCTACAGACTTAAGGAGGATTCTAGGGCACACCTCTCTTCGGGTTCTCCCCCACCTTCTAAGGCACTTAGAGCAGCAGTGTCCTCTGAGCCATCACCATTCCATCACACTGATGTGTATCCTCTCCTTCAATATTTGGGAGTGTTGTCCGCCGATTGCACACCAGCACCAGAAATCAATTAAAAGCTGTCTCCTCACTTAGGAAAGTGGGAGAGGTGTGACCTTGGGGGAAAGCATAGAGCTAGGTACTATCACCTACTCCTAGCTCCTTCGTTTAGGCTAACTCCTAACGAAGCCAAGGGGGATAGTCCCTATAAAAAAGTTTACTAAGGCTCTTAAGGTTGTTAAAGTGTTTTTAGGTTACGGATGCGGATGGGTGTTATTTAGGAGTTTAATGAGATTAGAAGTGTTTGTTTATTAATAGAATGATGATTAACTAGAAGCAATCCACGTTGCTAACAAGAGATTACACAGATAAGCAGACATTCCAAACTTTTAACTAAGCATTCAAATATCAAAATTGAAATGAACCATAGATAGTTGATCAAGATAGAAAATTATTCAGATATAACAAAGGACCAGTGCCTTATGGAGTCAATAAAATGCGTAAATAAAATAAAAGTCTAGGAATTAAGCTAGTGAGTGTTAGATTGTGCGAGTGTTCTTGGTAGGTTTTAAAAGATTTTAGTGGTGATCTTACTTAAAGTGTCTGGATATCCTAACCGGAAATACCTTCAGTGGCTCCGTTCGAAGATATGACGGACCTGTTTGGGATCACAGCTAAGTGTTCAATAACTTAACTAACTGTGCCCAGATTGGGTTGCCCAACGCCCACACTAGAATTTTTCCACTTGCCTCAGTATTTAATCGAAACAACGCTGGTGCGTTGGTTATGGGGGTAAAATTTTTAATTATGTTCCTCTTGTGCGAACTTAACAAGTCCGTTCACCGTTCTGAGTATGAGCCCAACCCGAAAGTCGGTAGAGCATACTAGGTGAAGGATGATCAACGAAGTTAATTAATTATGGGGTGTGCGTGTTGAAGGTTTTATTAAGTTAATTAATTAGACTCTCCGATAGAGAGCGCTCTTGACCTTGTCTTATGACAGAGGTTCAAGAGTCTTATCTAATCTAGATGAAACTAATGCAGGGATTATGCAAACTAAAGATGCTCTCCGATAGAGAGTGCTCTTGACTTGTGTTTCTGCAAGTTCAAGAGTCTTACTTAAGAATTAATGGATTAAACAATGTGATGCACAAAAACTTAAGCTGAAGATTATTGATTAAACTCTCCGACAGACGGCACTCTTGATCCACTTTATGGTGAGATTCAAGAAATTTAAGCAATTGATTTACTTGTATGAAAGATAAACAATTAAAAATGAAGTAATCAACTTAATCAATGAATTAAATGAAATAACTAGCACTTAGTATCTAGGAAAAAGATGTAAATAATGATGGAAACAAACACATTTAACCTAAGCATACAAAAGATGACACAACACAAGCCTCCCCAAATGGGGGAGGATGAGAGTGGGGACTTAAAAACCCCACTCAAACAAAATATACTTTATTGAACTTATACAATTTGCCTTTAGGAATTTAATCCTTGAAAGGGCTTTTCAAATAAGAGCATACAACTCTATTATTATTAAAACTTGTGTAAAAGGAGAGTGATTTACTTTTACTTGAAGCTTTTCTTAAAACTTGCAGAAAGGGAAAAGAAGAAGTTAGAATAAGGGAAAAGGAGCAAGGCAAAAGAAGGCTGAAAATATAAAAAAAAAGGAGGGGAAGAAGGAATGAGAACAAAGAGGAAGTCAAAAGCAAGCAAAGGGAGGAATAGGGCAGCCAACTATATGGCCAAAGGAATATAAGAAATGATGAAAACGGGGAAGCGAAAGAGAAGGAAGATGGCTGTCATAAAAAGTAAAAAACAGGATAGCGAACAAAAAGGGGAATAAAAGGGCCAAAACAAGGTGGAAGGAGGCCCAAAAATTAGGGTAAAAAGGGGTAAAAAAGGGGCTCAAACTAGGGCACACTAGGGCTGTCCAAAGTGAAGAAAAAGAGTGGTAAACAAGAGTAAAAACGGGGCAGCGATGAAGAAAAGGTAAGAAAAGGAAAAACAAGGCAACCTGTAGAATGGGGACTAAGAAGGGGGGGAAAGGAAGGTTTTTTGCAGCTTATTTCTTTGATTTTTTACCAGCTTTCCCGCTTAACCTGTCATAGAAAGAGAAAAACCAGCGAGCTATTTTCCTGCAAAATGATGGGTTAAACAATATAATACACTACAAAAATACACCTAGCATTTGAGCAAAATATAGGAACTTTGTGTTGCTTCAAATACTAACTAGATCTAAGAGAAAAACACTTCCTAGATCTAGAGATGAAAGCAAGTAGATGCAAAAGATTAGCTTTATAAATTAGACTTCTATTTGCAAATATAAAGTAAAGTAATGAAAGATTTTGTTTTAGGGGTGAATGCAAGAGATGGAACCACTTGGATCTTTGAATATTTGAAACCACCCTGGATCTCAATTAGTATGCAGCTGCTGGAAACTTGTGCTTGGCTCCAAGAAAAGGAGATGCAACTGAGCTCAACCTTTTACTTGGTGCAATGGAGTGATCTGCAATCAAAAGACTTGTATGCTTGCCAAAAAAGGGGATTAGATCATGTACTATTTACTAATCTGAATCAAAAAAGCATGAGATATAATTGAATAAGACAATGCTCTTTTAGATTTTTAAAAGTAAATAAGTAAATAGATAACTTGAAACTACAAATATCTATTCTCATGTGCTTATATAATCCCTCTAAAGCATTTATAAATACCCACATATTAGCAAATCAAAAGAGAAATTGAAATTGTATCACCTCATTAACCAAAGCAATTGCATCCAAGTGGTTCCATCTCCAAATCCTTTCTTTATTCAAAATGGTTGCATAAGAGCAACAAGTATTACAATAATTCACCAGAGGTTCTTTGCATTAATCATTCACCCCGAATAGAGCTAAAGGAGCCTCTATTTATACAATAAGAGAGTGCTAAAACCCTAAAACCAAATTATAACCTGACCGGCTTGGCAACCTAACAGAGAAACCAAACCTAAATTGAAGAGCTGGGAGTGAGGGGAGGCCTCCACCTAGGCAAGGCGCCCCCACTCCAACCCTGAACACCCAAAATAAGCCACAGATGAGCTCACACGTGTGGTGACGCCTTCATGGAGAGAGAGGGGCGTGAATGGTTGAAGGAGGCGTCTGGGATGTTGGTAAACCATCTTTTTAGGTCTGGATGCAGCCTCTGCTAGGTTTGGTAAGGCCACTGATGGTGTGAGCCTCAGTCTTTACCTCGATCAAATCATCGGACCAATGAGTGCTCTCCATCTCATTATTTAGCTGGAGATGACCAATCTGCTAACTGAATATAAATTAATTGCTCACTTAATGTTGACTGAAGCTGAGTTATGCCAACTCCAAACATCATAAATGCCCAATGAAATGTCATTTAGCCTTTTATTTCACCGAATTTGGATTAATTTGGAGAGTTTTAATTTTCTCCAAAATAATCATTTTTTAATAAAAATTCATTTTTTTCCTCAAAACTGACTTTTTTGAGAAAAACTGGATTATGTGTCCGATTGATGATCTGAAAGTTGGCTCTGTCTGGTTGGACGATCAAGAATGATTTTTGGCTTAAGGTTAGAGCCTTCAATCACTGAATTCGGGGTCCGGATGACCGACTTATTACGAATGGGTTTTTTCCATTTAATTTATGGAAAAATTAACCCAAAAAACTTAGGAAAATAATTTAAAATTTTAAAAATTTTAAAAATAATTTTTCCCCCGTTCGAAAAAGATTTTTTCGAAATTTTTTTATATGTCCAGATGACTTAGGACATGACCATGCTCTACCTAAACAATGCCTAGTAGGTTTATAACATTCAGTTGGGCTCTAATAACCCCCCCAGGCCCAGAATTCAACATCGGGCATTCCAGCTTTGGAGGAAGCGAGAGAAAACCTCATCAATTATACTCGGCTATAGGCAAAGCATAATTGTCAGGGGCAAAAAACTCCTTGGAATACCTTATTTGAGATTCTACGCCTCAGGAGACCGAACCACTCAAAAAATACCCTACTAGCACATTTTATTACAAACCCCGCGGGGCCATGGTCAAAATTATTCAAATAAAAAACTGGCTAGCCAATATTGGCTAGACATGAAGACGGATCAACTGATACACTGGAATCAGACTTTGAACAAGTCTATCAACCGGCGGCTCCTCAGGTAACCCAACTATGGTACAAAAAATTTGGTAACAGGGAGTTTCGAGGGCCTACCAAACAAATGGCTCTCAGGTTGTTGGTGGATGAGGAAAATACCGATTTGGTTTTCCTTCAAGAAATTATGTTCTCGTGACTAGGATTTACTTTACTTTGCGAAGATCAAAGCGGGTTGGGAATTTTGTGCTACTATTTTAAATTGTCTCTCGGGGGGCCTATTGACGGGATGGGACCATAATGTTGCCTGATGCAAGGATTTTCTCTTTCATGTGGTTATTTTGGTGAAGGAGAGGTTCAAGGGATCAGATTTTCCATTATCTTTCCTGAATTGTTATGGCCCTTACCATAATCGAGATTTTTTTTGGAACGCACCAATGGATGGGGGTGTTTTCAATAACCTAAATCTCATCATTGCAGGTGGCCTCAACTTCACCTTATCTGATGCGGAGATATGGGGGGCTAAAGCTCATATAGATACATTATCTTATTATTTTTCTCAGTTACTTGTTCAAACATTAATGGTGGACATTACTACGACAAATTTTGGGCCAACTTGGAGGAACGATGGTGTGGGGGTGGAGGGGATCAGTAAGCAGCTTGATAGATTCATTGCAACTTAATCGATGGTATCCTTTTATGATCATCATAGATTTTGAGCGGTGCCTTCGGTTATTTATGACCATTTTCCTATTTGTTTCTAATGGGAGGATAGGGTTTGTAGACCTATGTATCCTTTCAAGTTCAATCATGTGTGAATGGGAGAGGAGGAGTTTAATCTACTGGTTCAAAATGCTTGGACTAGTTTTGTGTTTTCGAGGTATTTTGATGCGATTAAAGGCCTGGTTTTTAAATTGAAGAGGCTTAAACAAATTGTGACTGGGTGGGAAAAAGAGATGAAGAGGAGAAGGGCTCAGGAATTGGAATCAATTGATAAGGGTATTCAACTTTTTTTCCTCCAAGCCCCCACTGGTATTTTATTTGAGGAGGATGCCTTTCACATTTCAGCTCTGAAGGTTCGAAGGGAGCAACTATTGGCTCATGATGTTTAGACTTGGAGGTTGAAAAACAAGTTTGTATGGATTGAGCAGGGGGATGTGAATACCAAATTTTTTCATAGCTTTGCTAGTTCTAGATGAAATGGTAACTTGATTTAGGATCTTCAAGATGAGGATGGAAATTGTTGTCATGAGCACGGACATTTGAAGACTAAATTTGTTAATAATTTTTCCAAACACTTTGGGGAGGATTGACGTGCATGTATCTTAGATCAACTACATGTCATTAAAAATTTTGCCTCTTTCTTCTATGAAGAGGAAGTCGCGGATGTTGGTAAGGTTGTTTCTTTAGAAGAAGTGGAATTGGTACTCAAGGGTTTTGCTAAGGACAAAAGTCCTGGTCCAGACGGCTGGACGGTGGAGTTTTTTTTAACCTTTTTGAGTTGGTTGGTGTTGATTTACCTGTGGAAGTGGAACAGTCTCATATTGAAGGGTATGTTTCTAAATATTTCAATGCAACCTTTCTCACACTTATTCCAAAATGTGAGAAACATTTTACCTTTTCGGATTATCTGCCAATCTTTCTTTGTAACGTTGTGTATAAGGTGATTACTAGGATCATTGCTAACAAGTTGAAGCCTGTGCTGGTTGAGTTTATCACCAAATAATAGTTTGGTTTCTTTATAAATAGACATATTCTTGAGGCGGTGGGCATTACACAGGAATTTCTCCATACCATTAAAGTAAAGAAGTTGGATGCTCTTGTTCTGAAGATGGATCTCATTAAGGCTTACAACAGGGTCAACTGGGGTTTTTTAGGCTTATCCTCCTACAGGTGAATTGGATCTAGACACTGTAAATTGGATAATGGCATGTGTCACTTGAGAAAAAATTTCGATGCTCATTAATGGGTCCTCGACTAGTTTCTTTAGTGCAACCCAAGGCATTAGAAAAGGTTGTCCCCTATCCCCTTTACTCTTTTTGTTGGTTATCGAAGGTTTGAGTCTTATGATTGGAGAAGCGAAGAAGAAAGGTAAGATACAAGGGATTAAGTCATCCTCTACTTTAGCCATAACACGTCTTATGTTTGTAGATGATATGGTAATGTTTGGGAGGGGTTCGGTGGATGAACGATTGACTTTCAATTCCATAATTATTTTGTTATATTTGGCATCAAGAATGAGGATTAGTCAGGAGAAATCTTCTTTCTTGTACCACGGGGTGAAGGAGGATGTGATTTCACGGATTGGATACTTTCTTTCATATAAAATGGAATCTCTGAAGAATGGATTCAAATATATGCGATATTGGGTAAAACCTCTGAATTATTGTGTCAATGAATGGAGATAGACCATTAAGAAGTATGAGCAAAGGATTAGCAATTGGTTGTATTAGTTTCTATCACTAAGTGGCAGACTCATACTCACCTGTTCGGTTTTAAGTGCAATCCTATTATATTTGTTTTCACCAGCAATGATCCCTACTACTATACTTAAGACCCTTAGGGAGAAGATGTACAATAACCTATGGAGCGGTTCGATAACCAGGCAGAAAATTCACTTAGCAAGATGGGAGATCATTGCCAGACCTTATGGTTATGGGGGATGGGATGTTAAAAATTTAGAATGGTTCAAAATTTCCGTAAGATTAAAAAGTACATGGTTGGAACTCTTTGGTAAGGGCCTTTGGAACCAGATTACTCTTACTAAATATATGAGTAACTCATCCATGCTGGGGTGGATTAGAGATCATGAGAAGTCGGTTGTCAGGACATCTTAATACTGGAATGGGTTTGTCCGAGTTTATGATTGGATCAGTAAGCTTTTATGTAATATCCTTGATCTAAATCAGATCTAAAATATTAACTCTTACTATTGATATTATCAAAAATGGAATAAAATTTTACAAGAGGATTAATCACTTTCTTCAACAAGGAAAAACACAGGCAGTAATGACATAAACTAAGAGTGGCAGAGGATTAACAGGAGAAACAAAAGGACAAGTTTGTAGAGTGAAATTTCATATCCCTAAGCACCTAGATGTTGGGCCCTTTTAGGTTTCGAGCATCATCCAGGCTGAAGTCTACTACCACGCTTCTGGGTGTCCCAATAAGTGTAAACTGAGATTTAAACTGACAATTCCAAGAAACCAAGGATAAGGATGGATTATGTGAGTTATTAGTCTCTTCTTAGAACTAAAATATCCATTTGAGCAGGTCCATAATAGTTTTGTATAGTTAGGGAGTGTTTGGGTGAGTTTTGTGAAAAGTTAGGAAATTGGCCTAGAAATTTCCTACGCAGAGGAGGTCTTCCAAACACTGCACAACCTCAACTAAATAAGGTTATGTGAGTTTTTTTTGGTTTTGGGTGAGTGTATTATCTACATAAACTCACAGAATTAAATTTGAGCACACATAACTCTCATGGAATTGGAAACAGTAAAACTAGTCAATTTTAACTAGCTAAAGAGCATATGTAAGTAAATAAGGTGAATTTTACTAGTGTAACTTTTCAGATTTGCAAATAATTAATATCATAGGTCTATTAGACCACATTTAACATCAGAAAACTCATATATCAATATTTTATGACTGTCGGTACATGAAGACTTACAAAAGGCTCATTAAATGAGCATTGGAATGCCTCTCTCACAGAAATTTTAGCATTTTGACCTCGTTGAGCATAAATCTTACTGTATAGAATAAATAAGAAATATGAGAAGAATATGAGAAGCTCAAGAAGACTTTGTAGGAGTTGATCTCCCTCAATGGTGCCCAATATTGAAGAATAGTGTCTTGAAACCAACACATGTCACCAATCCTGCAACTTTGAGAGCATAAGTGAAGTCTCCTTCACTAGAGCTCACTTTCCAAGGATAAATAGTTGATATTTGAGATTGATATTGGTCTTCAATGGCTTCTCCTTGGCTCTCTATGGCCACATTGAAGAATAGAAGGGAATATAGAAGAGACTACGAAAACTTGGTGCACATCACCCAAGGTAGCTGATCGAGGCACATTCAGAAAAGAAGCTATGCTTCACTCAACATCAAAAGACTAATGAAACAAATTTGTTCAAATGAGTTGGAAGCATCCTTTTATAGACTGAGTGACTTGTTGATCAATTCATCCACATGTTGAGCAAGTTACCCACTTTAAAACCCTAACCCTAGCCCATGAGTGCACCTTCCTTGAGGAGATTAGCAAGTATGACCTTTAGGAAAAGTTTCCTTGCTTTGCATCCTTCAAGCAAATTGGAAATTATGACCTCCTTGACCAAAAGTTGCCTGCTTTATGTCTGACAACTTTTTCTGTACATTACTCCTTTTCAAACTGCCTTGTTTTCCCCTGCTTTTGATAGTTGCTATCTTTTTATGATAGATTGTTTTTTCTGCATTTTGTATCTTTTTGGCTTGAGTTCCTTTTTAGAATTTTCTCGATTTGCTCTAGGTTTCCTTTTCTGGTTGCAACTCATGTCCCACTTGGACTCATGTGCCCTCCTTGTCACCTAGCACACATACAACTTATTTCCC
Organism: Pseudotsuga menziesii; assembly: GCA_001517045.1. Lineage (NCBI taxonomy): Eukaryota > Viridiplantae > Streptophyta > Pinopsida > Pinales > Pinaceae > Pseudotsuga > Pseudotsuga menziesii. The sequence goes on along the minus strand of LPNX010071691.1, from coordinate 130,093 downwards.
AAATTAATTATTCTCCATAATCATTAATTACATACAAATAACAAAAATTAGGAATTTAATCTAATGCATGCCTCCATAGTACTAATTAATCAAAATTCCCTACACATAATTCATTTAATTCATTTTGAAACCCCTAGGCGCTGACAAGGTCAACTCTTTTAATGTCCTTCAAGGAAGGGACATGACATGTTAAGCTGGAAAGTGGGAAATGGGAAGTTGATCATGTTGGAGGTGTACTTGATGGTTGGATTGGATGACTCCTATGTTCTTTCTCTAGAGCTAGTGGCCCATCTAAATGAATATGGATTGTACACTCTCAACCATGCTCGTAACATGGGTGTATGGTCTAACCCACATACATATTGGATGGGAGTGAAGGATTCATAATTGATAGGAGCATGAAAGGAGGAATGGTCCCAGTTTGCGATCAACCTTAATAGTGTTGGCATTAGATTGAAGGACTGTGAGGATCAATTGGTCTCGATCTTTAATGAAGCAACAAGTCAGGAATCTTCCAAATAGGAATACTATTCCATTGTTAATTATCTTCTAGCTCTGGTGGAGGGGTAGTGGAAACATATTTTATGGAAGTGGAAGATCCTAGTTAAATTGAAATGCTTCACCTGGTTTTGGGTGAAAAACATTATTAATACCTAGGACAATCTAACTAGATGGGGATGGGAGGGACCCAAAAAATGTTGCTTGTGCAATTTGGATGTAGAAACGGTGGAAAATTTATTCTTAAGATGCTCGTTCGGGCGGGCTGCCAGAAACACAGTTGCGAAGATCTTGGGTTTGACCTTCATGTGGGAGGCTCCATTGTTGAATGCCAATATGATGCATTGGACTAAAATTATTCATGATCATATATATCTCCCACTCCTTTGTAATTGGAAAATTTGGCAAACCGGGAATGGTCATATTTTCAATGATAAGCGGCCTGATGTTGGTAGATTGTGTGCGGGTATCATAGGTCTATTTAAAGACTTTCTAGCTGACACACATTTAAAGTCTCCCAGAAAGAATGGTATTGCACCTGTTTTCAACTATGCTACATGTTTCTTTGATGGGGAAAAGACACAAGGTTTAGGTGGTGTGGGCATAATTTATATACTAGTAATAATCATTACTATCAACTGAGGCTTGGCCATGGTAAGAGCACTAATACTTGTGCTGAATTACTAGCACTATGGGCATTACTAAATTTTGCTTCTTATATTGGGCTACCTGAAATAAGTATCTTTGGAGACTCCAAAGTTATCATCGATTATGCCAATCAATTTTCATAACTACTTGTGTTGGATATTGACCAGTGAAGGGTTCATATTTTAGAGTTAAAGAGATATTTCCTTGACCTTGGTTTCTAGAATATTTATAGAGATCATACCTATATTGTTGATAGATTATCCAAGGAGGATTTAAACTTGAGATTGGATACTAACCATCTCTGAATTTATGGAAGGAAATAATATTTATGAAGGCAATGTATTGCCCTTCAATTGAACCTTGGCCAGTAAGGATATGTATTGTTTCCTTTGTTATCTGGAAAATCCACTACTTGGGACGATGTAGGTTTGAACTAGCTAATATTTCCTTTTTTGGGATGCGCTTATAGACTGTTAGTTTTTTTTGGGCTATGTATTTTTGTCTTTACTATGAACTTTGATTTGTGTATAACAACCAGGACGATTGATAGAAAATGATACTTTGTATCTCAAGAATGTACTTTTGTTACCTTTGATTCTATGGAATATCAAATAACTATATTTTTTTCTACTTAAAAAAGCAACAAAATTCTATTAAATAAGCACACAATATTTAGAAAGACAAAATGTGCTTATAATATGTTTGATCAAGTCATACAAATTGAATGTTGTTTAGTTTAATTCAAGTGCACTTATTATATGAAGATCTAATTTTCTTGTTCATATTCTTTTATTATTTCATGATGCTCAACACTTTCGAATTAATTATAATTCTAAATTAAAAAGTTATGACAAAATAAACTTAGATAAACATAATCTTATGACAAATTATAAAGTTTACAACAAATTTAAACAATCTATGACAAATTAAAAATATATACACATGATTATCATGATAAATTTATAACAAATGTAAACTATCTATGACAAATTAATAATATATACACATATTATTATCATGACAAATTAGCCTGTGAGTGATGGATCCTGATCATCTGGAGCAGGGTTACAATTTGTTGATGTGGCTGGAGGATCACAGTTGGTCAGTGTGGATTTTAGCTAGTAGTTATGGCCACTAACTTGAGAATTGTTTACTATTTTTGCTTCCTAGGCCTCCTATTCAGCAACCAAATCTGTATTCACTAAGACTCTTAGGTTGTAACTGTGAAGGTCTTTGCCCTCTAACTAGGGTTTTTTCTAGGGTTTAATCTGCTGCAACATGTCTTTTTGTTTAGCCTTTTCTACACATGTAGTTGCGTTCTACTATGGTTTTGGATTCCTTGAATAATGGGTTGAAAGAAATCGAACCCTACCTCACGGGACATGGGTTCTACTAGTCAGTCTATCACTATGGGGGATGGTGCTACTGCACACCTTTATTCTCCTATCATCCTACAGTTGGGGTCTAATATTAGGTCGGGTTGTGGTCGAAATCCTATTTATTCGATAGATAAAGAGGGTTTAGCTAACATTTTCAAAAAGAATTGTGTTAAAAGGAAGAGTTGCTCTCTCAACCTTATGTTGGGGGACGAAGTGCATATGGCGAACGTCGTTCCTCTTTCGGACTTGGATTTCATTGGTCGCTTTGGAGACCATGGAATTTTTGTGAGAAATTTTAGAGCCTAGTATAATAACATTTTGTTTCTGCTCCTCGGTTACACCCCGGACTATTTTTCCCTAACTAAATGGTGGTTTGCAATTATTTTTCAGAACTCTGTGAAAAGCCAATCTTATTCTAAATGGGAATTGGTTGTTGGGAAGAAAAAAAATTCAATTTATCCAGGTGGGGTCCTTCTTTCGATGCTGGTACTTTTAAAATAGCTCGACAATCGATCTAGGTCAAGCTGTTCGGTTTACCTCCTGAACTGTGGTCCAAAGAAATTTTTGAGCTCATTGGTAATTCCATTGGTACTTTCATCAAGGATGATTTCTCGTTTATGGATTCTGGACTAATGACGGTGGGAAAGATTCTGGTTGAAATTGATTTACACGAAGGTTTATGGGAAGAAATGAGCATCTCAAAAGGAGTTAATCATCACAAGCAAACCCTGGACTATATCGGCATTCAATTTCAGTGCAACGGATGTCACACCTATGGTCATGTGGTCAAAGAATGTAGTTTTCCTTTTTCTAGTCATTACTGGAACAATGATCATATTGATCTTGAACCTGTTTCTTCCCCAGTGGACGAGAATCTTCCAGTAGCGGCTATTTAGAATATGGGAGAGGTTGTTCTTTCGTTGGTACCTAACTCCTATAGCTTACCTATTTTCTCTCTAAGGCCCAGTGTTGTTGCTCATGATGATGGACTAGTGTTTGAATCTTTTCATTTCCACTCAGCTGCAGACTTCTTCAATATCGATGTGAAAAAAGGTACGCTTGTATCCTATCCAAATTCTTTTTTTACTGAAAAAGGAAAATCCTTGGGAGCTTAGGGGCTTTTATCCCTTTCATCACTGACTACAAACCCTCCTTTGTCGGTAATGACTTCTTCTCTAGATAGCCTGGATTCTGCCACATCTGATGATGTTCCCTGTAATCTAGACTCTTTAATGGATTCACGGGCCCTAATTTCGAGGGAAGGGGGGTTCATAGAATCCCCTTTACTCTGGGCTCGCTATTCCCACCGTCTGAAAAGTCTGGTGTACGTGAACCCTACTTAGCTGACTATATTGCTCTCAATCCTATACATCACCTCCTTCCATCTAAGGAAGGCTCTATGTGCAATCATAGTCTACTACCAGAAGAGGAATCCCTAACCTATTTCACCTCATCTACAGTCTTAACTCCCCCTAAACCTATTTTCATCCTTCGTTTTCCCTCACTATCTCCTTCTAATTTTGTCTCACCCTCCTTGATTTCCCCATAGCCCCCCCTGCTACTCTTTTGCCTTTTCCGGTACTTTCCATTACTTCTCCTCCATATTTACCTGACACTCCCACAGAGGTAAGTGTAGAGAGCCCTAAACCTGATGTTAATACTCCAAGGTATCTCCTTCGCTCCCGCTCTTCCTCAAAGGCTCCTATTCAAAGGGGTTTGGGACCCTTCTATGGCCAACAATTATTATCCTAGACTCAGAGGCAAGCCACGTACTATTTCAGGGGCACTTAGAGCATAAGCCGGAAAACTTGATGTTTCTTAATGCTCTTCCTCTCCTTGAATTGTAGAGGGTTTGGACAAACCTCTAAGAAACTATCCCTAAAATGGTTTGTCTCGTTGCATCACCATGTTATTTTGATGCAACAAGAAACTTTGTCTTCTGGAGATGTTATTATTTTTGAGCTGTGCCTTCTTCTCCTTGGTTGGGATTTTTGCTGCACTAATGCTATTGGTCGTTCGGGAAGTGTGATTACAGAATGGTCTATAAAATACTTACTATGCACTAATTCTTGGTATGTTACCTCAGGGATCGGTTCTACACTATTCTCGCGGGATATCATGAAATCTTTCACTATCCTAAAAAATTATGGACCTAATGTTTGCAGACCTGAATACTGGAATATACTGCTCAGCTCTGGCTTCCACCGTTTGGATAGATTTATTCTAGGTGGTGACCTAAATTTCTCTCTTGGTGGATCCAAAACCTGGTGCCCTAATGCTACCAAAGATCCCTTAACATATTACTTTTTGAGGTTACAAGATGAGAAAGGTCTTATCGACCTTCCTCCTGTTCATCTTAAGATTATTTGGAGTAATAAGCGAGTGGGTGAAGACTGTGTTTCTAAAATATTAGACATATATCTTATCAACGATAGTGCTTATTGTTTGGCTCCCTGCATTCAACAATGGATTGGTGAGGGTGGGTTTGCTGATCATCAACCTGTTTTCTTGGATTTCAGATTCCTTTCTGCCAAACCCTCTCCCCCTTTCAAATTTAATTCGGCTTGGATTTAACATGATTCCTATAAGAAGTTGATTCGGAAGATGTGGATTTCATATAACCCTAGTAGATCCTCCTCAACTGCTATTCAATTTGATCATAATCTTAAAATGGTTAAGAAGGTATCCAGGAATTGGGCTTTTGAACATCGTAGAGTCATGGAGGTGGATCTCTCTCATATTGAAAAGGAGTTGTCTAATTATTCTAATTCCCACCCACAGGGATTTTCCTCATTAGATCATAACGTTTATTACATGGACCTGGAATATAAAAAAAAGATTACTACTGAAAAGGAACAATCTATCAGGCTCAAGAGCAGAGCTATATAGCTCCAACATGGTGACAATAATACTAAATATTTTCATAACTACTATTGGAACATGATTTCAAACAACACCATATGGCATCTGGATAATGGGGCTGGTAAGTTGGTCTCTTGTTTTAACGATATTATTGCAGTAAGCTCCCATCATTTTTCTTCCCTATACAAGGAGGATTCAGAGACCTCTCTTGGGAATATGACGGACCTGGTGGCTTTTTTCCCTAATTCTACTTCGGTGGAGCATAACAAATTTATGTTTGACCAAGTTATTTTGGAGGAGATTAAGGAAGCGATTCACTCTATGAAAGCTGATAAAAGTCTGGGGTCGGACGAGTTACCAATCGAATTCTTCTTAGGGTTCTTGGACATTCTTGAGGGTGATATTCTAGCGGTCGTTGATGAGTCCAGGGTCTAGGGAAGGATTCATAGTACTTTTAAAAATACCTTTTATTGCACTCATCCTTAAGAAGGATAGAGCTTCGAACTTAGACGATTATCGATCTATCTCTCTGTGCAACACTATGTACAAGATCATTGCTAAGGTAATAGCTAATAGAGTTAAAGGTTATCTGTCAGGGTTTATCAACGTTGAACAATTTGCTTTTCTCAAGAAAAGGCATATTCATGAACCCATTGCTATTGCTCAAGAGGTTTTGCACTCTGCAAAACTCTAGAAATCACCATTGTCCCTCTTCAAAGTGGATCTCTCTAAAGCATATGATTGCGTTAACTGGACTCTGATCAGATTAATTCTTCTTCAGATTGGTCTTTCATTAAACTTAGTCAATTGGCTTCTAGCTTTAGTTCAATCTGTATCTTTTTCGGTCTTCATCAATGGAGTGACCACTAATTTCTTTGGGCATGGCCGCGGCCTCCATTAGGGTTGCCCACTAGCTCCTTTATTATTCATCTTAATGATGGATGGGATTAGTAGAATGGTGTCAAAATCTGCTTCCACTGGACTTTACAAAGGTTTTTTTTTTCAATGGTAATTTATTTGTATCTCATATTTTTTTCGTTGATGATTTGTTGTTCTTCACTAGCAGTTCCCGTAGGGGTGCGCTCATTTTCAAATCCTCTTTAAGAATTTTGTGTTCAACAACATAAATGATTTGTAATAATCAGAAATCCTCAACGTCCTTCATGAACCTAGACCATGGGGAGGCGTCCTGGCATACATACAATTATGATTATATATTAGTTAACGTGGCAATGGGTCTCAAATATATTGGCTACCTTATCAAGCCTAATGATTATACTAGCAAAGGTTGGGTTTGGCTGATGGTGCGCATTGAGAAAAGGTTCAAGCTCTGGTGCAACAAATGGATCTCTCGTGGGGTCGCCTGATTCTGATTAACTCTGTAATAGAAGCCATTCTTGTCTATTGGTTTAGGTTGTCATTTGTTCCAGCTGGTATCTTCCATAGACTTCAGAAACTCTGCAAAAATTTCTTATGAGGTGGTTTGGATAAGGTGCAGGTTTTCTCTTGGACTGCTTGGCATCATATTTTTCAGCCCAAATCTATGGGAATATGGGGTATAAAGGATCTTCCATGTTTTTCCAAGGCGTTCGTTGTTAAATGTACCTGGCATATTATCAATGGGACTGGTATGTGGAATCATATTATACATCATAAATATATTGCTCCTCTCACCATAGTTGAATGGATCCATGCTAATGACAAGTCCTCCCATAATATATCCATTATGCGGAAGGTGATCATTAAATCTTTTTACCTCGTTGGAGGTTGGTTGGCCTGGAAGATAGGTAATGATAAATATGATAGAATTGGGCAAGATCCATGGGTTGGTGGCAAATATTTTGTGCATCTCCCTGTAGATATGATATATAATCTGACAGACTGTGATTATATTCATTTGCACCATATCCATAAAACGAATGTTCTTCCTCATTGCAAACAGTCTTGGCTTTAAGTTGTTAATCTCAAGCTACTCCTGGGTGAGAGTAATATCTGGGATTGGTACATCCTGAACTTGTAGAACAATTTTGTTCACCTTTCTAACAAGTCGGATTATCTTCTCAGGATTAAAAATGCCAAATGTGGGTATTATTCTCCGAAGTTAGGATATCTGGCACTTAGAGAGGAGGAAATTGCTCCTCCGTCGAAATGGTGGTGTGGCAGTGTTTGGATGCTATCATGCCCCCTCAAAATCAATATTTTTTTTCAGGCTTGCACTCGATGGCAAAGTTTTGGTATGGGATATATTGATCCATAGATTTATCATTGGGCCTAACATATGTCCTTTTTGTGCACATGATCCTAAATCCATTGATCACCTCTTCATTTCCCTCTCTTATGCTCGATAAGTGTGGGATCATCTCTCCTTTATCACTAGTTCACTGCTTGATTGGAATGGATTAGATATTCAACTTGCCTGGCTCTCTTGGACCCGTAGCATTTATTTTTCTTCTTTCATATCTCTTCCTTATTTCACTGCATGGGGTATTTGGCTTGCCAGAAACAAGGTAATTTTCAATGATGTCCATATTCCAACTCAATTTTTTGCCGGTAAGAGCTTTGACATTTTTAAATCTTTTCTTGAGTCGGTCTCTATCAAACCTGCTCACTTTCTCATTGCTCCTATTGTGGATGAGTCCTACCCATGGGCTTTTGTGGATGGTGCTTCTCAAGGTAGGCATCGGTTAGGTGGTGCCGATGAGACTCTACACCTTTCCAGTTCACACTCTATCCATTTTGCAGTCAGGCTGGGTGACGTATCGAATAATTTTTCTGAATTTGTTTCCTTTAAAATGCTTTTGAGTCTCTCCCATTCTATTGGTATTGCTCAGCTGTGGATTTTTGGCGATTCCAAATTGGTGATAGATTGCTTTAAATTGGGTAAGCCTCCACAGGACATTTTTCTACTTCCTCTATATGAGGATATTGACAGGGTCATAATTCATTTCCAGAGGCTTTCTTTTCAGCATATCTATAGGGAAAGCAACTCTGTGGCTGCTTTGCTTTCAAAGAAAGGCCTTCTTCTACCGATTTGTCTTATTGAAAAATGGGAGCTGGCTGATGGCTTCATGAACCCGCTGGGTTGAAGTTGTTTCTAGACCTCTTTTTTGTTTATATGTGCAGTAGAAGGTCCCTTTAGTTGTTTATTGTATGGTTTTTGATACATTATTGCTGACTACATATGCCATATGGGTAGGTTCTATGTAACATACTTTTATCTCGAAGTGTATGACCTAGAGGTCTTTTGAACAATATGGTTTTATCTAAATAAAGCTCTGATATTTTTCTGTGGAAAAGAAAATCATGACAAATTATAATGCTATTAGAAAGTAATTGTCACACATTACAATATCCTTCAATTATTAGTATAAATTTAGACAAATATTTATTGACAATTTTGTCATGTTTTTTATTTACAATGTATAACCTTTATGAAATATAAATTTTGATATATATATATATATATATATATATATATATATGGTTTACCATTTGTTAGATCCACACACTTATTACAAAGTGGAGTCAACAAGAACAAACATGTCACTTAATGGGGTTTACCATTTGTTAGATCCACACATTTATTACAAAGCTCAATAAGAGCAAACATGTCACTTGCAAGATTTGAAGCTAGGTGGAGAGGGTAACAATCAATCCTCCCAACCACCCAAGCTACAATCAATGGACTATTTATATCAAAATACTTGTAAACTAGTATGTTAACAATAATTTTGACCATATTTTTACAACAAAATTTCAACTATACGAATATTTCGAAATATGTGTTATTATGAAATTGCTTATAAATATTAATAAAAAAATATTCCAAATTAGAAAAATCCTTCAAATTTTTTCAACCTAAACGAAAAACCAACCAATTTCTAATAAAAAAATATAAATTTATATTCATTTTTTTAATGTTGTGGGTCACAAACCCCCCAGCGAGGTTGTTATGTCCACGAGAAGAAATCAAAGGGGGCTCACCCAAAAGGGCCACACCATGTTCGCTCCGATTACATAGATAACTCAATGAGGACATCGAGTGAGGCCCTTATATAGCAATACATAGCCACCCGGAGAATTGACCTTGAAATATTTTGTTCACAACTTACAACACTCAACCACTTGAATTGGCCCACCGAACTAAATTCATATTCAATCATGTATATTTTTCCTTTCTTTTATATTAAATTTTACTTTCATTTAAAATCTTATTTTTTAAAATACATATGACTTCCTACTTTTTTTTCTTTCTTTTATTCTCTTCATCTCCTCTCTCATATATATGTTATTTTTTAAAATACATATCACTCCCTACTTTTTACATTTTCCTTCTTCCATCTACACTTTATTCTCTTCATCTCCTCTCTCATATATAAAAAAATCACTTTTGAATCTTAATTATATCATTTCAATTTCTTCTAACATTTCTTATTTTATTTTTGAGTTTATTTTTGAGTTCCCTTTACATGTTCCTCCACTTTGCACTTTGAATCTTTTCATACCCCTTATAATTTTACGTGCTTTTTTTTTCCTTTTTATGGGTGATGTATTGTTAGTTTTTTAATTTTAAATTGTTTTTTGAAGGTAATAAAATTTATATAAAACTTGTTATAACTTATTTGATATTGAAGAAAACTATCGTTAGTTATTATATATAAATTGAGTCTGGTTCATCCTTATTATTTAAAGAAAGCCACACTATTTGAAATGACTTGTTGGTAGTTCGTAAAGGACAGACATTCACTCTTTCCAGATGTCTTTGCATCTTGGGTCATTAGCTTATGTACTTACATATGAGGAAGAAAAGCTCTTAACCAATAAGTAGTTAAGTATTGTACCCTAGGACCAAAAGACAATTTCAACCTAGATAGTATCCACAAGAAAGCCATTGTATCTTGTGGTCATCGCCAAGACTACCTCCAATGAAGTCATATACTTTCTAGTAGCATCTAGCATCAATCCTATACATGAAACACCTATAGTACAGCATGAGNTTAGGAGGTCACGGGTTCAAATCCAGAGGGGGGTAGTGTATGTACACCTCTGTAGACTTTAGCAGTTAAATCGCTGCGCAGAGGGGGGTCCCTTGTCCCGCAAACAAGGGGGTCTCATACACCAATTTGGTGTCTCGCTTGGCGGTTACCTTAAAAATAGATTATTATTATTATTATTATATACTACCCCATTACATATATTTATCATCTTATTTTAATACTTCTTATATGTCTTCTTTAATTTTATATAAGACTATTTATTATTGTTCATAATTTAATTTAATAAATTATTTTTTTTAATATAATTTTTTCTTCAAACATTCATAACCCTAATTCTTGAATGTAAAGTATACAAAAGTATATTTAAAAATAAATGGAATCATAATCTTAATGCTCCCCTCCTTTATGGATGTAAAGTATAAGACTCACACACATTAAAAAAAAATCCAAAAGAAACCATAACCTTAATGCTCCTTTATGTATATAGAGTGTAAGGAGCAAAGATATTAAAAAACAAATGGAATCTTAATAGCCAACTACAAAAATATATTTTAATAAGTTATTTAACATTAAGAAACAACTCTCATGAGATACTCTTCATTGAAACAACATTATCGAATAGAATAAAATTGGATGTATTGAATAAAATTGATTTTGTAAAGACAAAAAATGACATTTATGAACGACATAATTACAGTGCAAATATAGATGAATTAAAAATGACGAATAAAATGTGTGATTAGTAATGTAGGAAATGGTTTGAAGAATGATATATAAAGAAAAAAAGATGCCCATTTTAACAATTACCATGAAAAGTACAAAAGTACTATTAGAAGGGAAAATGGAAAATACACGTTGAAAGAAAACAAATACGACATGAATAAATTCAATAGACACATGTAGATAAAAGTGCAAAATACATAAAGCTTAACATCCTTGGCATGAAAAATAGATAAAACACAACTAAGAGTTAACTCATATAGGTTGAGATGTAAAATATGAAGGTGTGATGGCTTAAAAAAGAGTCATATGAGGAAAGATTATGCGTGGAATGTGGAAATAGGGATGTAGAAACTAGACAACACTTGCTCCTACTTTATGCAACATATTTGCAAATTGAGAAGACATTGAATTTGCATATCAAAATTTGGGAATCAGCAACTCAAAAAGTTCTTGGGAGAAATACACAAAGTTTATCAAGAAAATGATGTAGACAATAAACATAAGGTTGTCAAATAAAGTGAAGGGGACTATACTAAGTTGAGTAGGTCAGGTCCATGATTTGGGACATACACTTACAATATTAGTTCTAATTATTGTATGTTTTTAATTTAATCTCTTGGAAATTGATATAATGTCTTTATTATATCATATAACCATTTAATCTCATAAATATTTTAATAAAATCTATCTATATGTAACTCTTCCATTAATTCTAATAATTTTTACTTTATATAATTAAAATCTTCTCTCTTTCAAACACATTTTCATGTTTAATACTACTTCTATTGATTTTTCTTCTATATAACCTTCTTCATTCTATGGGTCCGTTTTATAAGCTAGGTGGTTGAGGTACTATGTTATAGCCGTGCCTACCCAAATTCAAAACCCATAATCAAATATACATGATACATTGAAGTATATTCACCAAAAACACCTACCTCCAATAACTCTACTATAACAAAATAATTAAAATACCACATCAACAAAGTTACAATTTACTAATTTTAATTATTCACTAGGTTGTTTCGAAACATCATCGTCACATCCACAACTCACTATCTCTAATTACTCACCGACTTGAGTTGTTTCGAAACTTCATTTTCTAACATCACCCAATTTCGCAATGATGCATTTCACGATCTCCTCTCACTTTTTCTAAACAACATTATTGGATAAAAATTATTCACTAATGATGTGTTCAAATTTAATTTTTAACGTAATATTTTCCTTAATGTGATTGAAATAACTTAATAGTTTCGTGAGTTGGAGGGCACTGTGCATAAAGTTGATTTCTATTCATTGAATAGTTTTAATGTACAAATGCAGCACGGCATAAAGCGAAGTCACATTAGCTTTCTTTTTCCAAATTTATAATGATACTAATGTTTAAAATATAAAATTAAAAAAACAATCATGAAAGTAGTGATTTCCTTCAAAAGTCCATTCAATATTTTAATCCTTACACTCAAACCACTAAACGCAAAGTTGATAACAACTATTTAATGTTAATGTTAGATTTGCAATTTGAAGCTTTCACATCAATCACCATATAAATTAATAAAAAAATTAATAATAACAACTACGAAGTGATATTTTCTACGAACCCTAACGTTGATTGATTTATGTAAATAAATAATAATAACAACTATGAAGTCATACTTTCTGTCAACCTTGAAGTGGATTGCATGTGAAAATTGACACTAGAAAACAAACCACGAGTAGTGGCCAATCGTTACTTTTTGCTTCATGGACCAAAACTCCTTTAAATTAAACTAGTTAGTAATAACAAACAAAAGCAAATGAAGAGAACCTCCAAATTTGGGATGATATTTTATTGAAAAGGAAGAGAACACCTCCAAATTTGGGATGATATTTTATTGAAAAGGAAGATAACCTCCAAATTTGGGATGATATTTTATTGAGAAACCTTCATGGATCATCTTTGTTAAAAATAATGATGAAAAAACAAACATAATCCATAACAAAGATACAGTCAATTAATTAATGGCCGACTGGTTATTAATTAAACAATGCGTTCCCACAACATTGAAAAAAACAAATGCCGTATAAACTTTATGGAAGGCCCTCCCTCTCCCTCCATTCTCTGCAATCAATTAAGGTGAATCTCACCAACTTTTAATTTCCACTAATTTACTTTTTCCGACATGAGACGAAAACGAACATTCAGCTAACGCAGGACCTGCACATGGAGCCGTCGTGGGATTCCATTTCTCAATGAAGTATGAAATAATCATGTCACACATCACACCGAATTATTTTAACAATAACAATCGCAGCTGGACCGTACTACTTTGGCAGATGGCCTCGCGACGCCCGTATTAGATGTAAGTTAAATCTTTTAATTATCACGACAAAAAGAGCACATGAAACTGTAATGTTTCAATGTGGCTTAACACCTAACTGTTATATGATGGTATGGAAGGTTATTTGTTTGATTATCGATATCGATATATTACATTATTTTATTATTATTATTATTTTTTGTGGGCAGTTTTTAAAAGTGTTTGGCATGTGTAAAAATAACATTTTTGAAATGAATTTTATTCATTTACCACTTTACATAAATCATTTATCACTTTACATAAATGGGAGGTCTATCAAATGTATGTCAAATCTACCATGAAACAATTTTTTCGGTATGTTCATAATGACTCAACATTGTTTGTAGTCTTAAGAAATCTCTCTATGGTCTCTTTGGTATGTTCATAATGACTCTAGCCTTATTTGTAGTCTTAAGAATTTTCTCTATGGCCTTAAGCAAGTTCCTTAAGCTTGAGATGCCAAAATGAATAGCTTTTTCCTTCAGGGTGCTTTTTTCTAGATGTTACTCCCACCCCAATGCTTATACAGAGAAAATATGAAACCATCACATAATCCTTGTTGTATATGTTGATGACCTTATTCTTTTCATTGGTAGTAATCCTAAACTTTTAATCCACCTGAAATCTAGTCTTAAGAATAAATTTGAAATAACCAACTTAGGACATTTGTATTATTTTCTTGGTCTTAAAATCTTTCACACCATAGAATGAATATTTCTTTCTCAATCCAAGTATGCTAATGATCTTCTTCATTGTTTTCACATAAAATATTGTAAACCAACTCCTTATCCTATCCTTTCTAGTCTAGAGTCAAACTTACAACCACTTGCATTGCACCTAAAGTAGATGTCACCTTGTATCATTAATTAGTTGACAACGTTTTGTACTTGACTCATACTCGTTCTGATATTTCCTTTGTGGTTAGACTTGTTGCTTAATATATGAAAACACCCCATGAAAGTCACTGGAAAACAACGAAAAATGATACTTCGTAAATTCCAGGTACAATGCATTTTATGATACATTACAGTTCAGAGGGGATTCCCCTTGTTAGTTGACTTCATTGATTGTGATTGGGTCAACGATTTTGATGATTGAAAGTCTATTGTAGGTTGTATTTTCAGCCTTGGTTTTCGATTTGTCACTTGGACTTGTAAGAAACAACAAGCCCCTGCTCTTTCTTTAGCCTAAGTAAAGTATTGAGCCACACTTAGTGCAAATGAAAAACTCTATAGCTTACTTTTTGGTGTGACAATCTAAGTGCCATCAAACTTGCTAAAAATCTAGTTCAACATTAATCAAACTTACCAAATATCTAATTCAACAAACACATAGTTCATAGAGCTATCTATACACTTCATTAAAAATACTAGTGTGAAAATACCTTAGTCTAATCAAACAAAAATGGACTCTCTTTACTAATAGTTTAATTTATTCTGTTAACAAAATGAAGGGTGAGGGTTTGGCTTTTTGAAGTTGATAAATTTAATCATGTAATAAGAATCTACACTTACATCATATTTATGGAGATAGGCATTTAGATATTATTTCACATTTTGGAAGATAGGCATTTAGATATTATTTCACATTTTGGACTTGCTTGACACGATTAACAAGATTAACTCAAGTGTAACCAACATAGATCCATCTAGATCCATCTAAAAGAGGCTCTATCAAGCAGAGAGGGGGATCAAATATCTCAAAGTGTAAACATTTTTTTTAAGTGGAAGTGTTGATAAACTGTGTGTTTATGGTTTTAGTTTATCTAATTTATATTGTTATATATATGAAATTCTAAATAATTTTAATTTAATTTAAGTAGACATGTTATTTTTAATAATATTTTATTATTCTTTTATATAAAGGACACCTCTCAACTCTAGGATGAGCATGGAAGGAGTTACACATCTCTCCCATATTGGACTGTAGAATGCATCTCTTCCATGCAACAAGTGTACTTGCATAGATTCATTTCATGATTGTTGTATCTTGTTATGCTTAAATGCATCTTGATTAAGATTTAAGTAAATTTAAGTTAAATGATAGTTAACAAATGTGAATAATGGATATAAAATTATTTATTTTAGCCTTTATTTAACAACTCACTATCTTCATAAAACTAAACTAAGTGATCGTGAGAACCTCTCCAAGCCACCCAACAAGCATTGTCAATTGCGCCACTTGGATACCAAACTCACGCTAAATCTTGGACAAGGCTTCCAACGTGAGTACGGCCACCACCACAGTCTACAGGCTTTTTCTGGGGTGCAGCCTGTATACACTACACCTCTCCAGCAGAAATCAAAACCGACCTTCCTTGAAGCAACCATCAAATTCCACCAATGACTCCTACCCTCAACCCCTACTTTACTTGTTAATATACTAATTATAAACTATTTTCAACCCGGATAATGTAGAAATTTCAATAGATCTGCAACTGCTCATAAAATTTATCTAAATCATGAGACACAAATCTAATCTACTGCATAAAATAGAAAAATCATCACACACAGAAACAGTCTTACAGATAGAGACAGGATATATCAAAAACGGGGAAAGCTTACTGCCCAAAACCCCATCTGCTCTGTTTTTTTCATTAATAAAAAATGGAAGAGCTAATGTACAATTGCTTCTACTGTACACTTAAATAGTTTTCAGCTGCCGCTTGGAAAGTTTCCTACAGCTGTCGTCCTCTGTCTTGGAAAGTTTCCTCAATTTAATTTAGACAGAAAATTAAATTGAGTTTCTTGCTGCTATTTTCAACACTCCCTCTCAGCAAGAAAGGGATTATCATGAACCCCAATCCTGTCCCTGTGGAATTCAAATTTGCCTTTTGACAAGGCCTTCGTCAAAATATCTGCATCTTGTTCCTCTGTCGGGATGTATTGTAGCAATATAATCTGCCTCTGCACACAATCTCGAAGGTGGTGATACCGGATATCAATATGCTTGGAACGATCATGAAAAACTGGATTCTCAGAGAGTTTGATACAACTCTGATTGTCACAGTGAATCACGGTAGGATCCATCAACTGACCAAATAAACCAACAAGAATCTTTCTCATCCAGATAGCCTCACATGCTGCTTGACTTGCAGCCATATATTCTGCTTCTGCTGAGCTGAGTGCCACAGATCTCTGCTTCCTGCTGTATCAAGA
>LPNX010071691.1:57583-112631 GCA_001517045.1 Pseudotsuga menziesii | reverse complement strand
AACTGCTCATAAAATTTATCTAAATCATGAGACACAAATCTAATCTACTGCATAAAATAGAAAAATCATCACACACAGAAACAGTCTTACAGATAGAGACATGATATATCAAAAACGGGGAAAGCTTACTGCCCAAAACCCCATCTGCTCTGTTTTTTTTATTAATAAAAAATGGAAGAGCTAATGTACAATTGCTTCTACTGTACACTTAAATAGTTTTCAGCTGCCGCTTGGAAAGTTTCCTACTGCCGTCCTCTGTCTTGGAAAGTTTCCTCAATTTAATTTAGACAGAAAATTAAATTGAGTTTCTTGCTGCTATTTTCAACAGATAACATTGGTAAGACGGAAGAAATGGGAAACGAACGAAAATTTAGCGAACTCTGTGTGGTTAATTCATTTTCTTGAGGGTAAAATTAAAAAAGTGTGGTTCTTTGACGCTTTTCTGCTTTTTCTTGACGAACGGTTGTTGACGTTTCGTGTTGGAACCAAAGGCAACGGAGCAGCAGCCAGTACACCATGACTCCGGACTATCCACCATACACATAACTACCAGTGCTACCGCTTGTAAACTGTAAAATATTCGACAAAATTTGACTGCCGTTGGCACAATCACCGAAGCTGACATGTGCCCTGTCTCGGCCACAAGCCGAACACACGCAAAAAACCGCAGAAGTTCCAGATTCCGCCAAATTTAGAGACAGAGATCGAGTTAACACTGCAGTTTACGAGATCGCAAGTTTAATGAATGCTTCGTAACGTGTGGCAGGAATATTTCGTGGCAATTGACAGATTTCGGACACTTCCAGCTCTGGTTTGACATGTGGAGGGGACCGGGGTTTTATAGACCTCAGTACGAAACTACGTTTTCACTGTTAACTGTCTGAGAGCTAAGTTGCCTTGGCTTCCAATGACAGGAATTAAAGCTGAAGATCCGGCTGCAATTTGCTGTTTCTTGTGCAGATAACTGAGTAAGTAAGATTTAATAAGAAATATACGCATTTACCATGAATTCCGGGGTTACACAAACGTGTAATTATTTTTTTTGACTCTGGACTGTTAGACGCAACAGGACTCGAACCCGAGACTGGGAAGTCGAGCGGCAGGCAATCCACGGCGTCCACAATCGGAATTGACTCACACGTGCGAGGGGCGGTGTTCTAGTGCTCTCCAAAGATTCGCTTTTGAGGCTCGGGCTAACGGCGGGCCGTTCGTTTTTTGCAGGGACGTTAAACGCGTGCCATTTAACGTCGGCATCAAATCTAAACCGTGGAGTTGCCAACAACAGACGCCGAGTTGAAGGCCAGTCACCAGCGGTTTCAGGTCCTCTCCTTCAAGTTTTATGTTAGCCGTAGCATTCGCTGCTGTGGCCCTCCGCTATGTCAACGTTACATAAAATGCCGGTATTGAATTGGAGAAGCGGTGGAGTTTGTTGACGGTTAATGCTCAACAGAATCTGTGTCTTGCGCTTTATTGATTACTTGACGGAATATAAAAGGCAAAAAAAAAGAAGGAGAAAACCGTCTCCGAGACCAAGAGTGGACGACAGCAAGGGCCCTACAATACCCAGGTAAGCTTACCTAACCTCGGTTGGAACTACTTTCCTTTACAGGGGCAGCCAAAGATCTTAAAAAATAATTTCATGTTGTGTGTTGTGGGTCCATCGTGGACTTGTAAATCAAAAGCTTCTAGACTCCGAGTTTTAACTTAAGAATTAATACACGAGTCCATGGAAGAATTTTTTTAGGTGTGAGAATTTTTTTTTTACACCCAACAATCAATTCATGAGTCCATGACTAACGGCGTGATTATTTCTGTTAGGTCACATACTACAAATTAATATAGAATTAAAAAGACTGCTACTTTTTTATATGAATATTATTAATATAATAGTATAGTCACTTAATTTATGGTTGGTAAATATCAATATGCTACAAATTAAATGTTATAAATAAGTTATTTATTACTTATTTTTGGTGTAGTTGTAATAGCATGTTATATTACTTAAATGTTATAAATAAGTTATCTATTACTTATTTTTGGTGTAGTTGTAATAGCATGTTATATTACTTAAATGTTATAAATAAGTTATCTATTACTTATTATTCGTGTAGTTGTAGTAGCATGTTATTTATATCTTAACTATTTTGTTATCCATGCATTAGCTACCAGTTTTTATCTATACATCAACTACCACTAAACACCTATAAGTAATGAGTTAAGTGCTTCTAGTTATCCATACCATAAAATCAATCTAAAGAGTACACTTGTTTCATGGTAATGTAATCTAAAAGAAGTATCACTTCAAATTCTAAAATATAAACACTTATCTAGCCCCAAGGGTTAGCTCAATTGGTAAGACATGCGCACACTCTCTCGATTCAGGGAGAGGTCACGGGTTTGAGCCTTGAGTCCTTTGGGGTTAGGCCTTCTGCGAAGATATTACCATCTCTACCATCCACTAATGTGTTTATGTCAACATGTATTTTGTATGTTTTTAAATTTTTAAGATTTAAATCATTATTTATCTCAAAAACAAAAAAAATAATAAAATTTATGTATGATGGTCATAGGATCCTTGGCTGTAGAGGGAAGTTGTTGTAAGACTGAAATTATGATCCTTATGACTAAGTGTAAGGCTACCAGAATGCTTGGCATAGGATTCTGCTTTTGGAAAGAAGGTAACATAATAATCAGTACGTGGGTAGCCTATGCGTGTGAAAGCATGAAAAACTGCACACTCGTTCACCGTCATGCCAACCAGAGTGGGTATGAAAAAAAGTAATATCTTTTATGCTCCTTTATGAAAGGCAAAACAAAGCAAATCGAAGGAGGGCCCAATGTAGAAATCGCGATGCTTTGAAATGAATAGTAAAATGTTTCCTCTAAAATTAGAGGAGAGACGTAAAACTAAGTAGCAACAACTTAAGAGTTTTCATGTCCTTAATGTTAAGGGTAACATCAAATTATAGTGAGTAAAGTTAATAACTATATTTTATTTTTGTTTGATTGTATTGGGTTTGGGTCAATAAATTCTCAATTTAATTTATTGGATTTTGTATGCTTTTTTTAATTAATCTAATTTAAGTTACTTTATTATGATATTGGCATTTTAACAAAATAAAATGAGCTAGTGAGAAATGACAAGTTGATAATTATATTCATTTACATGTTTTATTTATAATTAAATGAGAGGGCAAGCTCTCACCCATTTACAAGTTGAGCACCATATAAAAAGACTTGAAATTGATATACCATCCTTGCAGAACGCCTAACCCCAAAGGACTCAAGGCTCGAACCCGTGACCTCAAAATTGATATTCTATGTATAATAAGACACCAAATTGATGTATGAGACCCTTTATAAGATATATATACCCTATCCCCTCGTTATTTGAATCTTTGACCTCTTGAAAGAAACACATTCTTTTTTCATATAATTTCCCCTATTTATTTGAATCTTTGACCTCCAAGAACAAACACATTCTTTTTTTATATGATTTCGTGAATGCTAAAATATAGTAAGTTAAGAACAAATTCACCTTATTGGGTTTGGATCAACCAACTCTCAATCTATTGGATT
Source organism: Pseudotsuga menziesii (assembly GCA_001517045.1). Taxonomy (NCBI): domain Eukaryota; kingdom Viridiplantae; phylum Streptophyta; class Pinopsida; order Pinales; family Pinaceae; genus Pseudotsuga; species Pseudotsuga menziesii. The sequence goes on along the minus strand of LPNX010071691.1, from coordinate 109,052 downwards.
TTGCATGTCTTCTTTTAACTAGTCCCCTCCAAAGGGGAATTGAACCTAAGTCACTGTGTTGAGTGCTAGACCCACGCCTTAACATAATGAGTTAGTGAGAATTGACAAGTAGATAACTATATTCATTTACAAGTTTAATTTATGTTTAAATGAGACTGAAAATTCCCACCCATAAACAGGTTGACCAAAGCTCAACGGACCATATAAAAAGACTTGAATTGATCTTCTATGTATAAGACACCAAATTGATGTCTGAGACCCTTTATAAGTATTTGAATTTTTGACCTCCAAGAAGAAGCACATTCTTTTTTCATATAATTTCCCATAGTTATTTGAATATTTGACCTCAAGGAAGAAACCCATTCTTTTTTCGTATAATTTCTTGAATGCTAAAATATAGTAAGTTAATTATTGAACAAATTCAACTTATTGGATTTGGGTCAACCAAGTCTCAATTTATTGGATTTTGCATGTCTTCTTTTAACTAGTTTGCTCCAAAGGGGAATTGAACCTAAGTTGAATGAGCTAGTAATTAAATGAGACAAAAAACTCCCACCCATTTACAGGTTCACCGGACGACCATATAAAAAGACTTGAATTGATCTTCTATGTATAATAAGACACCAAATTGATGTATGAGACCCTTTATAAGAGATCACATGTGTATATACCCTATCCCCTCGATATTTGAATCTTTGACCTCGAGAAAGAAACACATTCTTTTTTCATATAATTTCCCCTAGTTATTTGAATCTTTGACTTCCATGAAGAAACACATTTATTTTTTCATATAATTTCGTGAATGCTAAAATATAGTAAGTTAATTACTGAACAAATTCACCTTATTGGGTTTGGGTCAACCCGAAGAAACACATTCTTTTTTCATATAATTCCCCCTGGTTATTTGAATCTTTGACCTCCACGAAGAAACACATTATTTTTTCATATAATTCCCCCTGGTAATTTGAATATTTGACCTCCACGAAGAAACACATTTCTTTTTTCATATAATTTCCTGAATGCTAAAATATAGTAAGTTAATTACTGAACAAATTAACCCTGTTGGGTTTGGGTCAACGAACTCTCAATTTATTGGATTTTGCATGTCTTTTTTTAACTAGTCCCCTCCAAAGGGGGGTTGAACCTAACTTACCATATAAAAAGACTTGAATTGATCTTTTATGTATGATAAGACACCAAATTGATGTATGAGATCCTTTATAAGAGATCCCATGTGTATATACCCTATCTCCTTGGTTTTTGAATCTTTGACCTCCAGGAAGAAACGCATTATTTTTCATATAATTTTTCCTCGTTATTTGAATCTTTAACTTCCAAGAAGAAACACATTCTTTCTTCTTATACTTTAGTGAATGCTAAGACATAGTAAATTAATTAGAGGCAAATTCACCTTTTTCTGCATAAAAATTCTTCTCCAAATTTTAGAAAATAAATTATAAACCCATTTAATTGATATAAATTTTTATCATAAAATTTTATGTAAAACTTTGAAAAACATAAATCATAAATCAAAAGAAACTAACCACGCATATAAATAACCTATTAAAATTGAGCTATCTATTAAAAATCCCTATTAAATAAAAACAATAAATTCAATGAAATTGAATACCGTAAATGCTTTGAGGTTTTTCAATGTCTTTTAATCCTACTTGACATCAACATGATAGAGTTTAGTTAATTTCTATGTATGTTGAGCTGATTTGACTGACAAAATTTCAGTCAACCCGTGTAAAAATTGCTGTGTAATTATTAATTTTATGAAAAAGCTTATTTTTAAATTATTTATGAAATTCCAGTTATATCGCTATTGAGTAAATAGAAGTAATTTGTTTTTCACAGCAGGAAAGTATAATTCCTATTATACTTTAAATTTAGATGGTTATTGAGATTATTTCATAAATGTTGTTTAATATTTTAGTCAAATTAATTTAAAACAAATTTCGAGATAAAATTTTGATTTTTTTTTCTATGAAAACAATTCAACATTCATGCTTTTTATTAAAAATTCTGAAAATTCTAAACCATATTTTATTAAGATTCCGACCATTGCAACTTTTACAACTTGCAGGTAACCTTTTAAAACATCACAAAAGCATTGTAAGGAAAAACAACACGACTAGGCTGTCAAATATCTTTGCCTCAACCACTTCCCAATAAAAAACACACCCCCACTATTTTATCCGAAAACACACCCTCGCTAATTTATCCGAAAGCGGTCAGTGGCAGGAGCCGGATAAAAGAGAAGCAACAACTAAAATTCCGCTAAAACGGGACGGAAAATGTCACCACATTCCAACTTCAACCCGGACACCTCACCCCTCCACAGCGGCAACAGAGACCTACAAATCAGGAACCCGGAAGGCCTGGGTCTTTCACAAGACTTGCTTCAAAGTCCAGAGGCTGAGACTTGAAACTAGAGCTGTCCGTCAGTCTGCATGCGCACAGTTCGAGGTTCTCGCCAGCCCGTACGCTCAGACTTTGCGCCAGCCATGGCAGCCCAGCTTAGGACTGAATGTATTTTTTAATTAGAGCTCTCTCTGAGTTTATGTTTAAATTTCCCTCCATTCACTCCATTGCCAGTGGTAGGGTGCAGTAAGTAGATAGCGGAGCTTTCACATTGGGCTCCCTCTCTGTGCAAAGTGAACTGAAGTAATGGGGGGCTCTGGATGGTTTGCATTTCTGGTTTTAAGCGTGATATTAGCTTTGGGAGTGGTGGAATGCGGCGTCACATACGACCATAAGGCCCTGGTGATTAATGGGGAACGCAGAATTCTTATTTCCGGATCCATTCACTACCCAAGGAGTACCGCTGAGGTATACACATAAGTAGTCTTTTATCTCCAGCTCTTTATTCCTATGCTGATGCACATTTGTTTTCTCAAAATCTGGCATTCACAAATGTTATCCATGATCTCTTAAACTAATGGCCCAGCTCACTGATCTGCTGTGGTACCAATGCTTAACAATAAAATGAGTGAAACTAATAGAATGTAGATTGGTTCCTTAGCTAAGCATACATGTATCTAGTAACTGCTCATTTTACCTCCATCAAAGGCCTCTGTTGTTGTGGATTCGCTTGGTATGCCATGCTATATTGATTGAACTCTTGGGCTTGTGTTTGTGCTTAATTGCTGACAGAAATAGTTGTTTCCAGTTGTACTCTGAGTACTAACTGTGCCAGTTTATCGGGTGTTGCAGATGTGGCCAGATCTCATCAAGAAGGCTAAAGATGGAGGGCTGGATGTGATACAGACTTATGTGTTCTGGAACATGCACGAGCCATCCCCTGGCAATGTAAGGCCTCTTTTTGACTCTGTTGGGCATTCTTGAATGTTAAGGTAGTATCTAGTGACCCACTTTCCATGGACTGTTATGTGAAGGCCGATTTCAGTAATAATGTGCTAGCAGGCTATTACTGAGATATTTCCTCAGCATAACAGTGAAATGGTAATCGCATTGAGCCATCTTCTTGCAATGTAAGGCCTCTCGTGACCGGTCTCTTGTGATCCAGTTGGGCATTCTTGATATGTTAAGGTAGTATTTAGTGATCCACTTTCAATGTACTGCTATGGTAAAGCAGATTTCAGCAACAATGTGCTGGAAGCTATTATCGAGATATATTCTCGTTCCATTGAAATGGTAAATGACATTGAGCCATTGCATTGCAATGGAAGGCCTCTCGTGACCCAGTTTAGCATTCTTGAAATGTTAAGGTAAAATATAGCGACTCATTTTCCATGGACTGTTATGGTAAGGCAGATTTTGGTAATGTGTTGGCAGGCTAATATTGAGATATTTTCTCAGCATAGCAGTGAAATGATAATAACATTGAGCCATCGCCTTGCAATTTAAGGCCTCTTGTGACCCCCTTTGGCATTCTTGAAATGTTTAAGGTAGTTTCTTGTGGGCCACTTTCCACGGATTGTTATGAACTTATGGTTAGGGAGATTCCTTAATGATTTCCTGGAAGACTATTACTGAATTATTTTTTACATTCCAATGATAATCGCATTTCAGTTTGATTTCTGTCCAGTAGGAGATGAATTTCGGACAAAGGGCTAAGAGCATTCTCCTTTCCCACTGCATTTTACAATGCTCATCTTATGATTGGAGAAAGTTGTCAGAAATTGCTGTCAAACTTAAATTTATATACCACTGATCATTTAGTTGGATTGCAACTCCTATTTTCTTGTTTACATTGCGTCTTATTAAGGCCAAGGGTGATTGTAGAAGTCAGGTTAGCCACATTTATCCAATGACTTTTTCCATGTTCAGATTTGGGTATTTGTCAGACATTAAGTTCTCAACAATCGCTATAAAAATTGTGTTTTGTTCAGTCTGTCAAGTAAAGTTCATATATGAGCACTATATAAGCTGAAATTTATCCTGAAGCTGCTAATGCATGCAACAATGCTTGCAAGGCATTGCATTTCTTACATTTGTATTTGGACATTTGGATATGCCAAAACATAACTGTCTTGTGCAGTTCTTTCGCTGTTTGTCTACACTTATTATCAATAATGTATCTGAAGTGTTTATTTTAGAAGTTACTTCTGACAGTCTAATCAAGATAAATCTTGTTAACCTGATAGATTGATGATATATCACAATATTTTTGGGTTGAAGTCATTATAACTGTCTGTGGGATGTGATTCAAAGTATATTGCAGGTTTTGAAGGTATAAACTCCTTTTATGTCTTCGTTGTATGTTAATTATTCATCTTGCTTGCATTGCTGCTACTGCAGTACAATTTTGAAGGAAGATTTGATCTGGTGAAGTTTGTGAAGCTAGCCCATGAGGCAGGACTTTATGTTCATCTTCGCGTTGGTCCTTATGTCTGTGCAGAATGGAATTTCGGGTATACTTCCTTTTGACTATGTGATTATCTGCAAGGTCCTCTCTATTCAGGATTTACCAAGTGTTTATAACATTAGGCAAATCTTTTTCTATCTGCAGAGGCTTTCCAATTTGGTTAAAATATGTTCCTGGCATCAGTTTCAGAACAGATAATGAGCCTTTCAAGGTTGTCCTCTATGACTGCTCTTCTCTTTTCTTTCAGTTCTTTTGTTCATTGTAGTGAGATGAAACACTGCATGATTAATAATGCTCTCTAAACTGTTTTTGTGTTGGTGAATTGTAGACTTCCAAATCATATCATTCTTCTTACATTTTATGATGTCTGTTTGGGTGTCTTGCAGAATGCAATGCAAGGTTTCACAAAAAAGGTTGTCGACGTGATGAAAAGTGAAGGGCTTTTTGAATCACAAGGTGGACCAATTATTATGGCCCAGGTATACATTGATCTCTCCTTGTACAATGTGGTAAATTTTTGGTTGGTAGTCAATTGCTTGACTCATTAAATTTGCAGAAAAGAGCGATCTGTCATGTGTTTGAACTTTGTATGTACACTTGGTTTGATTTCTTAATGTTAGGACTAATGACAAAGTGTTCTTACAGGTGGAAAATGAGTATAAACCTGAAGAAACGTTGTTTGGGCCTGCTGGAGTGAATTACATGAATTGGGCTGCCCAGATGGCCGTGGGAATGGATACGGGTGTACCCTGGGTAATGTGCAAACAGGATGATGCACCAGACCCTGTGGTGAGTTCTGTTATCAACACCCACTTACATATTTATATGATAATATCTTTAACTGGGCGTTTGGTGACCCCTGTCTCTGGACGAACTTGTCAAATTGTATCAAAATATTGCACCAGTTACATCAATTGCATAAGTTACCTTTGCATATTCTGTACTATTCATATTAATGGACTTTAAAATAAGTAACGAGTGTAGACACAAAGAAATTGTCCTTTTTCATTTTGATGAATGACTACTACTGAGTGTAATTGAAAGCAGGATAGCTGCCATTTAACAGATTGCGGGGTTTTACCTTATTTCTTCTTTAATATTTGAAACAGATAAACACTTGCAATGGTTTCTACTGCGACAACTTTGTACCTAACAAGCCTTATAAGCCAACAATGTGGACGGAAGCCTGGAGTGGCTGGTACTGAGATTATTTTGTAGTTAATTTCAATTGATGAAATAACAGCTTACATTATTCACGCTTAAATTTATTTTGAACTTCAAATGCTGTTCAGAAGAAGTAAGAAGTTGAAGGCAATCTTAGTAATGCATCCTTTGATAACCTGATATTTTGAAGATTCTAAGCTCTGCAGTAAGATTTTTATTGTGACAAATTGAAAAATTAAAATATGCAGCAATGTTTATTGTCAGTGGTAAATGTAATTCAAACTTATAGTAATATGAAACATTGTGTCTGGTTTTCTAGGTATACTGAATTTGGAGGTGCATCTCCTCATAGACCAGTGGAAGATCTGGCCTTTGCAGTTGCTCGCTTTTTTGGGAAGGGTGGATCTTATGCAAACTACTACATGGTAGGATTTGCACATGATGAATTGGATTGACCTAGCATGTGACATTCATATAAGGAAATTTTGACTTCAATATGTGCTATTCTAATTTGTTTTTCTTGCAGTACCACGGAGGAACAAATTTTGGCCGTACTGCAGGCGGGCCTTTCGTTGCAACCAGTTATGACTATGATGCACCCATAGATGAGTATGGTACGTTTTATCTTGAATTTGATTATATTTTTTGACAATCTTCGCTTGAATTTGCTACACAGTATTGCAGAATTGTGAGAAGTTTTTTGGGATTTAAATTGCCTTCTTAAGCAATTTATTAAGTTATCGATTTGTTTGAAAAGGCAAGTGGATTCTGTGAATTTTCTTTTCTTGGTCCCAATGTAAAGCAACTCCAATAGAAAGAGCATTGTCAGAAACTTTAGAAAACAGCAGAAAGATTGAGTTTTTGTTCTTCAGCTATGATGTGAATTTCTTCAAGGCTTATGCAATGCTTGCCTTTTCCTTCCAATTCCCAGCTTTTTGAACAGTGATAGGGCGTTTGACCTTTGGAACACAACCTATTGCTTTTGACTGTTTATCTTTGGCAGGACTTATTAGGCAGCCAAAGTGGGGTCATCTTAAGGAATTACACAAAGCCATAAAGCTTTGCGAGCCTGCTTTAGTTAGTGGCGATCCTGTTGTTACATCTCTTGGGCATTTCCAGCAAGTAAGCGTCTATGACTGCACTGTAGATATATGCTTTCCATATAGAAATAAAATAAAAAAGGTTTCTCCCACTTTTTTAAGAAGGATACTCTGTGGGACAGAACTGACTTACCCATTGTCTGTTCAGGCTTATGTGTATTCTGCAGGAGATGGAAATTGTGCAGCATTTCTTGTAAATTATGATTCAAATTCCGTTGCAAGAGTCATCTTTAATGGTCAACACTTTAAAATAGCTCCGTGGTCCGTTAGCATTCTCCCTGATTGCAGAAATGTGGTTTTCAATACTGCAAAGGTGATCAACTTGAGCTTTTAAAATTGTGATTCTTGTTTTTTTTTTTTTAATATCAATTTCATAGGATCGAGGCCCTTTTTTCTTTGTTATCCATTCTGACTTTAAGCTCACGCAACTCATTATAGTTGATGTGCAAATTTGGAGTACCTGGATGTTGATCCCTTTTGATGCAAGCTGCTTATTTTAATTTGAGCATAAACTAGCAAAATGGAAGTATAGAATCTAGATTCAGGTTGCAATAACTGATTACGTGCACCAAACAATTAATCAAGGTCTCCACTGGTCCTACTGATAGTAGACAAAAGATATGTGCACGTGATATCTCAGAGAGCATTTGATAATAAAACAGAAAACAAGGCATTTTGTTTCTGTTATAGTTTTTCTGATTCCATGCTTGCATGTATATTGTAGCATGTCCAATGCAAAAACATTATATTAATAGATCCTCTTGGGTATTATGAAGGGATAATTTTCTCTGGAGATAGTTGTGTTTTCTAATTATTGGTGTAACATTAAGCTTTCTAGTTCAGTGCACTGCTTTTCTACCTCCTATAGTAAGGCGTGTTTGGCTTTTTAAAAAAAATTTACATACTTATCTTACAATAGGATCTATTTCAATGATGGTTATCTTGTTTTCATAGGTTGACATACAAACATCACAAATGAAAATGTCACCTGTTGGAGGGTTTGGTTGGGAATCTTTTGATGAAAATATTGCCTCTTTTGAAGACAATTCCATCACTTCAGTGGGTTTGCTAGAGCAGATAAACATTACAAGGGATAGTACTGATTACTTGTGGTACATAACAAGGTGAGACATCATACTTTCCTTATCCTGTTTTCTCATTGCAATTTTTCTCTGACTGATGCCAATTAGTGCGGTCAAAGTTGAAAATTTTAGAGGAATTTCCTTGTGAAAGAGCATGCTTGGATTTGAATTGTGTAACATTTTTAGTTTGCGCTTTCAGATTGTATGTTAAGGTTGCTGCATTTGATTCTTTAGCTAAAAACCATGGACTGCTCTCTTCTTTGTTAAGATTGATAACTGCATTCCTGAGATTTTGCATCTTTCTCCTTTCCTATATCGAATTGTTCCCTGCTGATTTCATTATTAATTTTCATTTATCATACATTGGCCCGTATCCATTAAATGTGTGAAACTCAAATTAAAAATGATCTCAACCTTGTTGAGAGAAGAGAAGTACTAACGTGAATTATAGGGTTCATAAAATTTGCTGTTAGCTTCCCATGCAACTATATGGTTTTATAATTTGTCCAAAAAATATGTAATCTATCCTGGTTGAAACTGTATTAGTGTTTTGGTTTTCAACATTATGCCTACAAAATTGACAGGAGTGGTGTTTGATGGTGCTCAGTTTATTAAGCTTTGGTTTAAATCCAAAGTTTTAATTCATAGGCATGTATTTCTAGACACTAATTAAATAGTCTCTTGAGCAGTGTGGAAGTTGATGGAGACGAACCCTTTATAAAGAATGGTGGTCTCCCAGTTCTTACTGTACAGTCAGCAGGTCATGCATTGCATGTCTTCATAAATGGTGATCTTGCAGGTATTTGCTCATTCAGCATAAAACCTTGGGTATAATTATACACTTCTCAATTTGTTGCTGTGCTGAGGTTCATATCAGCGAGTAACTGGAAATTCTTGTTTATGACAGTGATGCTTCTTTCTAGATTTAAGAGGAGTATAGAGAATTTAGAGCTATACTTATTCCAGGGTTCTGCAAATTGGGTTTAAAGTTTCCTTGGATGCTTGCAGGGAGTCAGTATGGAAGCAAGGAGAACCAGAAAGTAAGGTTTTCATCTGGTGTTAAGCTAAATACTGGAACAAACAAGATTTCTCTCTTGAGTATGACTGTTGGTCTACAGGTTAGCTTCAAAACCTTTTATGCTGTTGCTTGTGTTCCCTGCCTTGTAATTTCTGTTGGGGAGATATCAAACAAGTGAAAATCCTGTGTGTATAGCTTAAGTTGAGCAGTTTGATAATTAGATTCAGGTTGTTGGTTGTTTAATAGGGCAATCCACAGATAAACTATGTAGAATTACTTCTTACTGTTACACTTCTCCTCTGAAGTCATTCTAAAGAGTTTCTTTGTTTGTGGTTAAAGAATATTGGGCCCCATTTTGAGATGGCAAATGCAGGAGTCCTGGGTCCAATAACCCTGAGTGGTTTCAAGGATGGAACAAGGGACTTGTCCTTGCAAAGGTGGTCATATCAGGTTAGGGCCATTTTAACTAGAAGCTTTCCTTTTCTGTTAATTTCTTATATTTTAGATGGTATTTTGTGAACTGAAACACAAGCATAGTTATTGTAGGAGTACATGGATACAGAAATCACGATTCAAGACAAAAAATAATTTGTCGTTGATCAGGTGCCTGGAAAACTGAGGAAAGCCTATTTTTAAGGAGAATCTGTTCTTATACAATGTCATGCAATCCCCTTCATCAGTTTTTGTTTTTCATTGCCTAACTTATGTCTCTGTTTCTCCCACCAATCCCAGTTTGTTTTCTGCATTTCCACATTTTGAAATGACATTTCAGGAGAAATATAGAAACATAAAAAATCAGTCGTTCAAATTAAACTCTGCTAGAATGTTTAGGATCATAATTTGGCAATGGTAGATAACTGCCCAATGTCACAGCAGTATCTGATTGCCTGTTAGGCGTTTTTTTATTTTGTGACAATGAACACAGGAAAGCCCTTTTCTTGATTTCCCATTGAGATTCTGCAATAACGAAGTCCTACATTTTTGAAATCTAAGCAAATGTAAATTATTTGTGTGGCTTTGGGGGTGACTTACTGGACCTTAGAACTCTAAAAGAGTGGATAATTAATGCACCGATTCTAAATATCTATCATAAATTCTCTGGAGAATAATCTCATCTTTGGTTTCATCATGCCTCGTATGGGATTTTTTACTCTTTATACTTCATGCATGCAGATTGGATTGAAAGGTGAATCAATGAATCTCCACACCAGTGGAGATAACACTGTTGAATGGATGAAAGGAGTAGCTGTTCCTCAAGCACAGCCTCTAACATGGTATAAGGTAATGGTCATGAAATGTGGGAACTAGATTTGGTATCAGCAACAGATGTTTGGTTATACTTGAGATTGAAAAAATTGAGTAAGATAAAGATTTTGTGTAAGTTTATTTGTACGAAGTCTGAATTTATCGGTTATATAGGCCGAGTTTGATACACCAGCTGGCGAAGATCCATTAGGATTGGACTTGAGCACCATGGGAAAAGGCCAAGCTTGGGTAAATGGGCAAAGCATTGGACGGTACTGGCCTTCATATATTGCGGAAGGTAGCTGTTCTGATGGATGTTCTTATGAAGGAACTTACCGTTCTCACAAATGTGTAACGAACTGTGGACAATCTTCTCAGCGCTGGTGAGTGATTTCTAGTTTGATGCAAAGGATTTTTTAATGGATGCTTTTTTATTATTATTATTATGAATAATTAACTGCAGTCTTTCAAGACATCAAGGGTGAATTTTATTAGCTCTAAACAATGGTTAAAACTGGTGGTAGGAATTTGAGATGGCTTGAGCATTGAAATCTTTCATGGATTTAGGTACCATGTTCCTCGATCGTGGCTGCAACCTTCAGGAAATGTATTGGTGCTCTTCGAGGAAATTGGAGGGAGCCCTTCAGGAGTTTCACTTGTTAAAAGAACTGTAGATAGTGTGTGCGCTCATGTATCTGAATCACATTCTCAGTCTATTAACTTTTGGCGCCTTGAGAGTACTGACCAAGTACAGAAATTACACACACCAAAGGTTCATCTCCAGTGTTCCAAAGGACAACAAATTTCGGCCATTAAGTTTGCAAGTTTTGGAACTCCACAGGGAGGATGTGGTAGTTTCCAACAAGGAAACTGCCATTCTCCAAATTCAGTTGCAACAGTACAGAAGGTTAGTACTCCGAAATCTGGCAAAGTTTTCTGAAACTTGTGTACTTGTATGTAGATAAACATAATGGTAGGCAGCCGCTTTTGCATGTCCAATTCATTCACACATGCATGCATGTGCAAACACAAATGAGAGAGATAGAGAGAGCACATACCAACTCCTTCAGGAATTGCACATGAAAATGCATAATATAGGACATATCCTTTAGATTTCTGTTACTTTTTTTTCTGTGACAACAGTTATAATTGGGTTATCTATTCCCTCTGCATATTTACTAGAACTTCCTACGATAAAGTGGGTGTGGTCTTATATAGATGGCGAGTAGCAATTGCAAATTGCGGGTCAGGAATTTGATTTATATCATGCTCTTTACCTGCACATGAAATAGGCTTTAAAGTAGTATTTTGTGAGCTTCATCTCACTGGATTTTTATCACACTATTGTTACCTATCCTTTGATGCAATATTTCCGTAGGTCTGGACGAAGTGTTTCAAGGATGCCACCATTTATTGAGGGTGGCTTTATATGTTTCAGTTGACTTTTATATCTCCCTGTATCGGTTTTTATACTATGTATATATAGTATTTGTATGAATCGAAAGACACAACTTCTGACTAGTAAATGGAAAACAAGCTGCAATCCATCATATTTCATGTTTATTTCACCCCGTTGTTTATTTCTTCTTGTTCCATCAATAAATAAAAATAATGATTAAAATTGATTACCAAGTGCTCTTCAGGTGCAGTCCCTCAAGCTAGAGTTAGCTTCATTGTTTCTGTGAATAGCAGAAGAATCTAACTGACTAAATAATTATTTTGCAGAAATGCATGGGGCTACAAAAATGCTCGTTAAGTATTTCTGAGAAGCTTTTTGGTGGAGATCCATGCCCAGGGGTTAGAAAGGACGTTGCCATTGAAGCCGTTTGCAGTTAAATGCCAGTTGGAGGACTTAATGGGGTCGAAGGAACCATTTTATTTTCCTAAGAATAATTTCGTCATGGCAAGTTCTTTAAACTAAGGTGGAGTTTGTCTAATTGTTTGTACGCGTACAGGCTTGAAAGAATGTCAGTTTATACTAACTAATAAGGTGACAGGGCTGGGCTTTGCATTTTAGAAAGGCCCTGTTGATGGGCATTGGTTATAAAAATTTCGAGGTCTTGCTAACCAATAAAGCATTCCACTCTTTACTATTACGTTAAAGAGTCGGGTAAAGTGCTTCCTTTGTATTATTATCAGGTTTTAACAGCTGGGTAAACTCTTTCCTTTGTATTATATATTGATGCAAATAATATATCATTCTGCATATCCAGGGGTTCAGAAGTCCAGCATGTTTGATTTATTTATATATTTTACATTACTGGCACACAATGCTAAATTAAGGGCTATTTCCCACAAAATTTCTGTTCAATGATTGCACATTTTGTTTGTGAATTAAGATTTTTGCATATATATATATATGTCTAAATGAGATTTTAACGTGTAAATTTTGAAGGTTGTCAACCTCTCATATCTCCCTGAAATTGAAATATTAATGATATTTTATATGTTGCTGATATTGAACTAATGAATGTTTATAGACACAACCAACCACTTAGTTTTGTGAAGATAACTAACTCTTAAATAAAGGCTAAAATATATAATTTTATATCCATTATCCATACCAAATTATTAGAGTTAATATAAGCACAAAACAAATACTATTTAATAAAAAAAAACAGATAACAATTTGTTTTTGTTTTTTCATATCAGTTTGAAGCAATTACAAGAGGGCAATTACAATTTGTTTTTTGTTTTTTCATATCAGTTTGAAGCAATTACAATTTGTTTTTATTTTTCATATCAGTTTTCATAACTATATATGTGATTATGAATTAATATCAACATGTTAAATGCTTGAATGAAATGTAATTGCTTCTGCTATATATTGCATGTTTTATAAATCTGTGTATGTTTTTAAGTTCAATGCATTTTATATTACGTTATGGGGCTTAGATTGCCCGGATTGCTAGCAGTAATGTCGTCCGCTCTCTGGCAGAGGAGTGGGGACATGAGAGACATGTTAGAGTGGGATTGAGTGTTGTTACTATGAAGAAACAAGTCATATAATGATTAATCAAAACACTCATGCCAATAGCCTTATCAAAGTAAAGCTTAAATAATCAATGAATGTAGCTATTGTCGGATATCCACTATAGACTGACAATGGTAATGACTCCATTAAAGAAGTGGCATTGCTTTCATTCTAATAGGCCCATACTTTGATGAAAGGAAATGATGCATGTGAGGATAGATAGTTGATTAATAGTCCACGATGCTTGTGGATTAGAGAAACTATATCTCAATGGGGTTGTGAGACATGCATGAGGATATTGTTGTTCAATAGTTTAGGGGAGATCCAGGTTCTGGAAGTTTGGTGACATACCTTTATGATGGCCACGCGACATTTCATGTGCAAATGATGTTCAATGATACTGTGAACTTGGATTATTGTTGGTAGGCTATACCTTTCTGAGGAATAGGGAGCAACTTGAAGGAGTCTGAGAGGTTTAAGGACTATTTTCAAAGAAGCATTTGAAGAATGTTTTGTTTTGTCGTCTTTAATTTTCAATATATGTGTTTGCAATCAAAGTGTGTTCGATTTTTGCAAGTTTTGTTTATCAAACTATTTGCCTTAAGGGGGGGTGTTAAGTGTAAGGATTACATGTGTAAAGTCATCTTAGTGACAATAGGGTTTTTGAATATGATTAACAATTAGGGTTTTGTACAAAATTACCTCTAGAAGTTATATATAAGAGAGGTGAATCTCATTGTAATAGTGTGAAGTATTTCTTTAATATAATATTGTGTTATTGTGTACATCTACATCTCAGTCCTATCTTGGGTTTAAGGATGTTTTCATGTCCCCACGTTATTGAACACCAAAAGTGTTGACCTTTCCAAACACCTAGGGGATCAAAAGTGACATTAAATAATTAACCTAGGGAATTTTGTTAAATTGTTATTTAGAAGGATTGTACTAAGTTTTATTTTTGTCATTATTAATTAATGTGCAAATAAATATGTGGAAATGAGTTTTCATGTCAGGCAGGGATAATTTTAGGGGTGAATTTTGGTCTAGTGGGCTATTTTCCTATGTTTTTCTCTCAAAAAAGATTCGCCATTTTGCATTTTTTGAAACTTTGTTTTGCCCAATTTTGATGGGGTAATTTTTTTTCACCCTAAAAATCGCCAAATTATTATATAAACGATATAAAGTCCTTGGAAATTAAAATATTTTTTGAAAAATATCGCCAATCATTTTATAGTTGGCGTTTTAAAAATTTGTAATATTCGCTAATGTTTATACACTTTTAAATAAGTATGGTTCTTTAAAATCATCCTTGATGTCAAGAGGGCGTATTGGGGTAATCCAACTTGCTTAGGATGACAATTAAAAACTGTCAAAGGCACTAATAAAAACAAACAGTCAGAAAAGATGGAAAGTAACCAAAAGCCAAGAAAAGCCAACAATACAAAAGGAGAAAGCGCATAAAAGAAGTCAGAAATAAAAGAAGGCAACTTAGGGCCTAGGGAGGGCGCAATTTCCATTTAGATGATCAATTACAAAAGCAAAAAGCTCATAAAAGCTGTCAGAAGCAAAAGCATGCAACTATGGGCCTAAAAAGGGTAGATTTTCTATTTGGATGAAAGGTTATTGACATGGAAACATCTCACATGATTCATACATACTATTTTCCTCAAGGATGACGCACCATTGGGTTAGGGTTAGGGTTTAGCAAGTGGAAACTTGCTCAATAGGTGATTGACTTGCTCAACAAGTCACTTAAGGTCTACAAAAAGAGAATTCAAACTCCATTATTTAGTTTGGTTGATGTGCATTTCGATGTTTAGTGAAGCTAAGGATTCCATACCGAGTGAGGAGCCTCAGTCCTCTTGGGTGATGCGTCCCAAGTTCCCATTCCCCTTCTCCTCTCTCCCTTTCAATCTTCATTGCAGGATATAATGAGCTAAGGAGCAACTCTCCAAGCTTCAGTTGACTTCTGTAGCAGCTATTCATTCATTTTGATCTCTGTGTGGTAGTAAGGATTCTGTCCCATATAGGCTTCATGCTAAATTTTCACGAGAAGAACTTTTATTTCCCATCTAGTGGGATCTTTTGAAAGTTTAATGTAATAAAAATGATATAAAGACTAGGAATCAATGTCTGAGTGATATGATGCTTTTAATATTCTATATCAGTCCCTGTAGAATAACATTTGCAGACCTGATCACACTCTGATATAAAATTTGTCAATATTTGCATACCCTTGCTCTATAACTAGGCTATTTCGACTAGTTTTTGTTTTGAGCAGTCTGGAAGTTAACGCACTTATACTATTAAACAAGAACTTTATACTAAGAACGAGAACTCTAGCCATAAAAACGATGATTTTTGCATAAAAAACACCCAAAACAGCCCCCAAATAGAAAAGTGTTGATACCAGTATACATGTTTTTAATTTCGGGGTAAAAAATAGAACCATGGCCTAAACATGTCATACTGTTGTTTACAAAAACTTTGAAATCAACCCCTAAATTGGAAAAAATATTTTTTTCTTTAAGAGATAAATTACAATGTTTTTGAAACTTGCATATTAAACAAAAACAAATATTTCATAAATAATTTCACCACTCTAACCATTTAAAATTAAACAAATTATGGTGTGATTCATAATGAACTCATATATTAGACCCTACAAGAACAAATTATTCATATAAATGATCAAAAACTCCTTTAGATTTTCAATTACAAACATCATACTAATAAAAAATATCTAAAATGTTTCATGTGAAATTATTCAAACTCATCCATGGATTCTGACACCCCATCAAAATCTATATTTTCTACAGATGAACGAATGGATTTAATAAAAAAAAATTAAACCCTAACTCCTTGACCCCATTACATTACATTAAAAAAATATTTAAACACCCTACGTGGTCACCCAACAGGTATTGCGAACCATCAACTCTTCCATAAAATTTAGTGACAGTCAAACAATTGGTTAGGTTAGCAATTTCTGTGGATACATAACCACTGCAATAAATATTTTTTCTATCACCGATAATGATAACTCCTCCTAAAGGCATGGGAACTGGTATTAACATACCTACATCATAATCTATATTGGACTGAAGTGGGGAAAGGAAGAGGGGGTGGGGGGAAGCGAAGCTCTGCTCCCTCCTCCCTTCTCTGCCTCCCTCCGCCCCCATTCTCACGACAGGCCGATTTTCTTTAAAATATGGGATAAGTCTTCCTGCACGAATTGCTTGCACACAAAGAGAACCTGTAAGTCCCTACCATGTGCTAAAAATGGAAAATTAATGACTGATCCTGGATATTGACTGCATGTGTTATCTTGAGCTTCGAGTTATTGACTTGTTGGTAAATGAATCTCTTGCTATAATTGAAAATTAATGGATGTTGTTTGCGTTCCATTATTATTTTTAATTTTCTCTTTCTAAAGTATGTATCTACATCCCATTATGGACTCTTCTCGAAAGCGCACAACCATTGATAGATGAACAATTGCTGGCATACGATGGTGTTGAAGAATGTTGTTCTCTTCCTCAAAAGAGTGTTAGCAACCACAAACTAGTTGACTATACTTGTTATTACATAGAGCCATATTTCACACCGTCGAATACAACCACAACTGAACCGATCACACATTCTCCTGTTGAAATACAAAATTGCAAAGAGACTCAAGACTGTTGTGCGTTGACAAAGAATTTTCCTATAAAAAGAAAGAATGTTGATGTTCTTGTACTAAAGAATCCTTCCATGACAAAATATATGTGCAAGAATGTTATGTTCTTGTATTGAAGAATCCTTCCATGACAAAAGATCTGTGCTTGAAGAGGTGAAGTGTTCTAGAATTCACTGACAGTTAACATCCTCAACCATATCAACACACATCACTTCGCTGAGATGCCATTGACCTCGATGTCCTTGGAGTCTCTGTCGATAGATGTTGTCGACCTCGATGTATATCGAAAAAGAGTTGTGATTTCATTAGACCGATTGTCGACTGTTTGAAGTTGTCTGGTCGGTTGCTGGAAACCGATGACCGATTTTTTATTTTATGTAATCAGTTCACCATGAGCTCGTTGACAGTTGGAATATACACAAAACTATTTTGACCATGTATTTATTGCTGGCATTGATGGTACTCACAATGCATGGCAGAGTGCCTACTTGATAGCCAACCCCTTACCAACATCAACTCCCCTTACACCGATCAAGAAGGCAACCGTTTGTATTCGCCAAAATGTGAACGACCATACATGTTGATCGGCTAGGATTTTGTTGATGTCGTCAGCATCAATTAACACACTCATCAACATTGGAATCCATTGATTGTGTCCATCGACCAAAGTTATTTATTGAAGTTGCAAAACAACAAAAAATTTAAAGTGTGTTGAGGTATTAAATGATTGATGCATAAGCTCATTATTTTAGTTGGATTTTTTATATTTTTTTAAAAATGTGGTTCACCATTTGTTAGAGGGCTACTCCACGGAAATTCCAATACCTGATTTAAAATGTGGATTTTTTATACTTATAACTATTATAATCACTAATCTTCAAGTGGGGACACATGAAAAGCATGACAACCTTCTGGTCATATGAGTTGGTCGATGATACTTTTAGTTGCTTATGAAGTGGTCGACCCCTATGGTCATTGTTATTAAAACATCTTCGGTATCCTCCTAAATAATGGTCGATGTTTGATCAACCTATAATATGGTTGATGCTTAATGGTCGGCCATACTTGTTTCTTTTAAGTCGATGGTATTTTTGTCAAATGTATGATAAGTAATTGTAATATGTAATATATGATAAGTTTGATAAGTATTTGTAGTATGATAAGTATGATAAGTTTGATAAGTAATTTTTTCAAATGTATGATAAGACAAATGTATTTTTGGCAATACAATTTAAAATATGTAATTGTAATAAAAACCATGGTTTTTCTCTATTTACTATATTTTGTGACAATAATGAACATGGAATCATGGGAAAGAACATAAAAACAAAATTTAAAATATGTCATTGCAATAAAAACCATGGATTTGCTCTATTTACTATATTTTGTTACAATAATGAACATGGCATCATTGGTAAGAAGTCATTATGTCCATTCAAAAAAATAAACGCATTGACATGAATAGAGATCATGAAATAAGTTGAATAAATGAAATTGTAATAAAAACCATGGCTTTGCTCTATTTACTATATTTTGTGACAATAATTAACATGGTATCATTAATTGAGTAAATATAAAATTGCATTAATTAAGTAAATATAATTTGACATGAATAGAGATCATGAAATAAGTTGAATAAATGCAATTGTAATAAAAATCATGGCTTTGCTCTATTTACTATATTTTGTGACAATAATGAACATGGCATCATTAGCAATAAGCCATTATGTCTATTCACAAAAACAAACACATTGAATTACTTGAATAGGTCATTTGCATTCATTGGGTAAAAATAATTCGAAATGAATAGAGATGATGAAAAAAGTTGAATAAATGCATTGAATAAGTTGAGCTGGTTATTTGCATTCATTTATATTGACTAATTCAATTTAATGTAATATTGATGCAATTGTTTTTAATGTATTTTTATTTTTATTTTAATGAAACACTTGTGTCGAAGGGGTTAAAAGAGCTTCAACCCCTATTAGGAGGGATGTTTGTAGAGGAGAACGTTGGGCATCTTGAAGACATAGAAGACCTAATGGAAGAGGACATTGATGTTCACAAAGAAATCCAAGCTCAGAAAATCCCAATTTCGATGAATAATCTGGCCTGCATGATATTGTTGGTTAGTTTGATGTCTTGAATAAAATGTTAACTTTGACAACTTTTTGATAAGATATATTGGTAATGTTTTGACTTTCAGACTTTATTTTAGAAATAAAATTTCTATATAATTTTTTTTTAATATGTTATTTACATATATATGACGTAGTTTTTCTTGAATTTATGTGAATGGTCACCTTTAGGAAAATAATATAAAATGGTATCATTTTTATACAAAAAAATCTCTGAAAATCCATTAAATATGGCTTTAAATGTATTTATTTTCTTGAAACTTTTACAAATTTTGTCAATAAAAATGTCTTATTTTAAATAAAAAATTTCAAAATGTATATGTTTTTCATTATAACTTGCTTCTAAATGTATGATATTTTGTTAAATTTCTAAAAAAACACTTGAAAATAGAAATTAAAAATATTTTACGACAAATATTATTCAAATTCCCCAAAAAATGCCTCAAAATGAAAATGTGTGATACTAGTATCAACCCTTTTTGAAACGAAGGTAGTAATAGCTACTAAAATTAGGAGAGAGAAAAACAAGGACTGTGTCGAGTTCTTGTTTCATAGTATAAGTGCTTGTTATACAAACCCAAATGATGTTCTTAAAGTTGTTGTAGGATGTTAACTCACCCATCTACTCATCCCAACTCACATCCTTACAATTCGTTAAGATCGTACCATGTTTGAGTAGCCTCCTTTGCATAGGTTATGTCCGGGCCAAATTGATAGTTTTTGCCTAATTCATTCCAAACAACCTCAAATTGCTCCAGAATAGTTCCTAATCTTCTGAAATATTATATGTTGCATATTACATGTTTGACAAAACATATGAACCTTTCATAATCCTTGGTTAACTGGATGTGACTATTCTCTCCTAGTTAACACAGTTGGGACACCTAGAAGCGTGGGAGTAGGCTTCATCGGAGCTGATTCCGAAACCTAAAAGGACCCAACATCCAAGTTCTTAGGGAGGGTATAATCTTTGTCTAAAATTGTCTTTGGTTTCTTCCATCACCCATTGCCTTTTCATAAATTTACCGGTAATACTCATATTTTACCTTGCATCAAAAAGTGATTAGCGTTACTGTAAATTTTTGTTTGTACATTTCATTCAATTGTTGCAGTAGAGTTAATATTTTGATATGATATCATATCAGGGATATTATAGATTTAGTGTTTTAGTTGTCTCGTGACAGGGTGAAAACGTGAAGATGGATGACACTTTTAGAGTGAGTCACAATGAATGCTGGTCTGATGCGACTGTGCAAAAATTCAATAAAAATAATCAAGAGTTTATAAACTCTTGGCCAAGTGTTTTCCAAATATATAATAAAGATGAAAGTGCAACAAAATCTCGACCAAAATATTTTCTCGCCTCGAGAATTTTTGATCAACTAAAACAACAAATTCCATAACAATTTTTAGAAAACTACAACTTAAATAAAGGTAGACACTTACAAATTTAAAGATCATCAATCAAACTTGCTATTATTGGATTGATCTTTAAATGTAGATTGTAATGATACAAGAATTATGACTTTGCAATAAAATTGCTATTTATTAAGTCTTTTTTCTTCTCAACTTTAACATTTAATAATTTCCCAAAATCACAATACCAAAAGAAAACATAAACTTATAATGCACTTGCTTGAGCTATCTTATTTTTGTCCTACTTTATTTCAATAAATAAATAGTGAGAAAATATGATAAATTAAATTAACAAATTTATCCCTTTGTATGTTAATAACCAATTAAAATAAATAAATTTTGGTAAGAAGGAAAGATAATTCTCTACAAATCCTCCTTTAATTTCGAAGTGAGATTCTTAAAGAAAATACAAGTTTAGAGAAGTTAAAGTTGAATAAACATAAAATATTGCAGTTTTGTTCATAGAAAACAAGAAAAAGTGTTACCTATTTTCATGTTTCACCCTAAACATTCGTGGGGTTCACTCACTCCTATGAATCCTGGTCTATTATCTTCTCATTGAGATGTGCCAATTAAATCTGCAAGTATGGTCCATAATTGAGTATTCCCTTGAAGCATGATTATAAGGAAATGTACCAACAGTTTATTGAGACTTCGATAGAATTCAACGCAAAAAAACACGATATCTTAAATGTTTAGAGTTCATAATCATTTTTATTTTACAATGATCATAGATATCAACTTGGTTTGATGAAAAATTTGGGCCAAACTTACTGAATGGTTGGCTCTAGTATCTACAAACCTATTTTGCAGTTAATAGGCATAAAGATGGTGTGTTGGTGTTATGTGTCTAGAGAGGATAACTTGGGGTACCTAGGGAGGTACCCAAAGGGATATTGTATGTAATGTGACCATAATTATGGAATATGACAACTTGGTAGTTGGAGGGTAATAAATATGTGCACTAGGTAGTTAGATAAAATCATCAGAAAAATTTTGAGGTCTAAAATGGGCCTCCTAAGAAATATAATACAATAATAATTAAAATAATAAAATAAGAGTTGCGAATTTTTCAAGGAATGAAAAGAAAAAAAATGTTTTTTTGTCTCTTGTATTTTCAACATATCTCCTTGTAGGTTTACTCAAAATTTGAGTTCTCACATGCGTTGGATGTACATTTAAGTTTCGCATCCAATAAATACCCACTTCGCATTTTTTGGAAAGATCCCTAATAGGAAAAACACAGAAATACATTAAAATATGTATTTCCTTCAATGAAATATGTTTTTATTTTATGTTATGAATTTCATGTTTATACCTATCTGGGGTCTCTCAAAAGTATTCCAAGTGAATGCTTGTTGGATAAAGAATTTAATTCTGGATTTATCGAGTGCTCACACTCAAAATTTGAGTAATTTTACAAGGAGATAAGTTAAAAATAGTTGAGAAAAAAGTGGGTTTTTTCTCTTTCTCTCCAAAACTATTTACCCTTACGGTTAACATCTTCACCTTGAATCCTAACAATTTGTATATAGTTGATTTTGATGGTACATTTAATGTTTTGAGGCACATTTTTTATCTCAAAATTTCTCTAACGAATATAATAATAAGGGGTACTTAGCAAAGACCCTCTAAGAATACTTGCGAGAAAGTATACGTATCATTGTAATAGATATGCCGAATAAATTACATTTAACTTAATCTTTATTTATTTATTTTTAATAACAAATTATCTTAAACTTTAATTCATTATTAACACCATTTTTTCATTATTTTAATAAAATAATTTTTCTTTTTTATTTATTTTAATCATAATCAAATTCATTTTGTCTTTTACCCCCTTTTCAACAACTTTGTTGGTTTTAACTTTTATTTAATTATTAACAATTATTTTATTTTTATTTAATTAGTTTCCCAAGTCTTTAATCCTTTTATGATTTAACCCCCCTTTTTGAGAATTTTTCAAATATTTCTTCTAAATTATTTCTAATGGCTAACCTTTCTATTCCTTATAAGTTTAGTCTATTTCCTTTTCATCCTAAATCAACTTCATATTGATTCCCCGAAGATGGGCGGAGTGTCCACTTGAAACGTCGGTCCCAAACTACAACACAATGAGAATCCAAAAGCTATGAACAATATTTCCCCACTTATTATTTTCTTTGCAAAATAGTGGGCTACATACTAATAGGATCACAAGTTCAAGGCATTAATACCCATAAATTATTTACTCCAAGTCACCTTATTAGTGCTATTGGACTTTGTCAATCAGTTTGCAACATTCTTTAAGGTTTTGAACTTCTCCAATAACACCTTGTATTCAACCATATCTCTCACAAAGTGGGACTGCACACCAATATGTTTCATTTTAGAATCACAAGCAAAGTTCTTTGCTATAAAGATTGCATCTGATTGTCGCAATCTAACCTTACATATTTCTATACAAACTCAACACCTAAACAAAATCTTTGCAACCATAAATATCTTTACTTGCATGGGTGGTTTCCATGTATTCAACTTCTGTAAATGAGAGTAAAACTGCAACCTGTTTCTTTCTCATCCAGTTGATAGCTACTCCAAATAGGTTAAACACATAACTACTTGTAGATATTCTACGATCGAGATCTCTAACCTAGTATTCATTAACAAATCCCTATACATCTATCACTATATCTAATCCAGGTCTTCACCAGTTGTAGATTACATAATATATAGTGTGAATCATATACTTGAAGACCCTCTTTACAACTATCTAGTGGTCCTTCCTTTGCTTAAAACTCCCACTGCATGGCCAATGTTTGGTCTAGTACACACCATTGCATACATCAAACTGCCAACAACATTAGCATAGGGAGTTTGCGACTTGTCTTCTTCTTCTTCTTTTTCTTGTGTCTCGGGACACTAATCTGGAGATAACTTCACACCTACATAAATAGGGACCATGACCAAAATTTACATTCATATATACTAAACCTCTACAATATCATCTCAACATATTTTCTCTAATTCAACTAGAGTTTCTTGTTCGCATGATCTCTTTTAATCTCCATCCCTAGAATGGAAGTATCAACATTGAGATCTTTCATTTCAAATTTGTAAGATAGTTGTAATTTCACCTCCTAGATGGTATTCATGTTTTTTTTATTAACAACATGTCATTGACATACACCACTATGTCAATGAAGTGGTCACCAACCTTCTTGGAATATACACAATAGCCAACTTTAGTTCTCACAAAACCCAATCCAAGGATATATGTGTCAAACTTTTGGTACCACATCCTACCAATAAAGAGACTTTTTTAGATTGCACACCACATTTTCCCTTCCCTCCACTATAAACCCTTCTGGTTGTTTCATGTAGATTTATTCTTCAAGATCCACATGTAGAAATGTTGTCTTTGCATCCATATACTCTACTTCATTATCAAAAGTAGTAACAATACACAAAGAAATATGATATAAGTTAATTTATAAATGGGAAAAAGATCACAAAAATCAATTCCTTGTACCTGGGAATATCTATTCGCTACTAAGTGGGCTTTGTACTTCTCCACTTTACCTTCTATATTCAACTTCTTCTTAAACAATCATTTTCTACCAATATTTTTTCTTCCAATTGGCAACTCAACTAGATATCAAGCTTCATTTTTATCCAAGGAGTCTGTTTCTTCAACCATGGTATTCTTATAGAGTTTACTATCCTCTGAATTCACGATTTCCTTAACATTTCTAGGATTATCATTACTGATAGATAACACAAATCAAGTATGAAAATCAGGTGGGAAATACCTTTCTGGTTTCCTTATTTCCTAATACAATCTCCTCAAAACTGGAGTATGAGGTTATCCTTCTTTCGATTCATCTTCCTCTCTTAAGTCAGACTCTTCTTTCTCCAACTCAAACTCTAATTTCTCAAGCTCATTTTTCCTTGGCACAACTTCCTTTTTGGGAACATATTTAACCTCTTTAAAACAAACATCTTGACTGTAAACAATCTTCCTAGTAATTGGGTTTCATATTTTAAACCCTTTTACACCATCTTTATAACCAATAAAGTTACATTTTTCAGCTAAGTTAATTATCGACTTACTCCTTTTTTCATTTGAAACATGTATATAAGTATCATACCCAAAACATTTCATATGTTTAAGAGAGGGTGTCTTACCAATCCACACCTCATGCATAATTTTGTCAACCAATGTTAATGTGGGTGATTGATGTACCAAGTAACATGCATAATCTTTTGCCTCTACCCAAAATTCATGTCCTAACCCAACATCACTGAGTGTGCTCCTTGATTTTTACTTTAATATCCCATTCATTCTTTTTATAACTACATTTTTTCAAGGTGTGTATAGAGTAGCCTTTCTAGTTGTTATTAGGCATTTCTCACAAAGTTCCTCGAATTCATTTCCACAAAAATCTCCACCATTATATGTCCTTGGTACCTTTATTTTCCTATCTATAAGTTTTGTAAGAGCCTTAAATCTTTAAATTGATCAAATTTATTTGGAGGAAATAAATCCATGTGTTTTTTGAGAAATCATCTATAAACACAACATAATACACATATCTACCTAATGATGGAATAAACATATCATTGTGTATTAATTCTAAAATTCCCTTTGCTCTTGGAGCACTAGATGCAAATCTCACCTAATTTTGTTTTCCATATATGCAATGTTCACATAAATTGAAATCCAGTATGCAATTAGACTTACCTTCAACCATACCTAAATACCATGTATTTCCTTGAAGACCCTTCTCTCTAATATTCTCAGTCTTTGATTCCATAGCATTGTCTTTTCTTTAGAGAGTAGTGGTTTTGTCTTCTTTGTTTCCACCCTCACTAGGAACATAATTGTTACACCCATCATAATTGTTACACCCATTGGTGGTATTTCTTACCAATAGCTTGCATCAGCACTCAAATTTACTATCTAAAATTTTCACTTCCCTGATCCAAAGTCATTTGGTTGCCATCTTAATTTTTATACCTATTGACCTTCTTTCCATCCTAACTCCCAATCTTATTTTCCTAATTTGTTAATTCTTGCTTGAGTTCGACTGTTTTGACAAGTCAATTGCTTGCATGATTTATGGAAGTTTCACAGTATGTAGAGATGTTCTGCTATGTTTGATCATGCACAGGAGGTGGCTCTCAAAATCATCTTGGTTCATATAATGTTCAAAAGTTTCATCATTCTTCAGAAGTTTCATATGTAGAATGAGTCCTTATTCTTCAGTACACTACACAATGAGATGCAATTCTGTAGCGAAAGTCTATTCTGGCAATAATTCAGCGTTGAAGAATCACATAGAATTCTATAGCAAAAGTGCAGTTCTGCCAATATCAGGTTGCTGCAGAATTGTGCTAATGAGCAAGACACGTGTTATAATGAAATCGATCATCGCCTTATTTCTCTTAAGTTGGTTATTGCTAGTTATTAAATCATCCATGCAAATAATTTTTGGAGGCGTATTTGGATCAAGTATGACGTTTTCTTCTTACATTATTGTCATAGAATCAAATTTGCATGCATCCATAAGCCGGGTTCCTGTGATGTTTTCAATGGTTACCAGGTCGTCCTTGGAGGATTAATTGTTAAAGTATTTGGAGAATCAATAGGTCACATTTGTTTTCTATCTACAATAGGCGAACAGTGGTTCAAACAACTTACAAGCTAAAAACACGTTGGTAGTTCTCGTCATTTTTTGAGTAGCAGATTTCGAGCTCCATTTTCGTCTGAACCATAAGGAATATGTGAAAACAGTTAAAAATCCACTTTGGAAATGTGTTGATTTAGACCACTAATGGCGGTTTTCCAAATTTCTCTACGGTTTGGGTGGAATTCGGGCACAAAATTTCCCAGAAAATGGTTGTGGTTAGTTTTCAAATGCCTTGTCATCACTCCACGTGGACTCCCAACCATCTTCAACATAGTTTCATGAGCTTGAAGGCTATATTTAAGTACATGTTTCATATCTATGAATAATGTTTTTGGATTTGAATCTCACTTATCAATATATAGATGCCCTACCTGTATGTTCATTTCCTTTTTATTCTTTCATTGTGTTCATGTCTAGTAAAATGCCTATGATCTATAGGGTTTCCTCTTTGTATTGGACATCCTTTAAATCATAAAAATTAAATATTTTCTATCCTTGTAACTTTTCTTCACATTCCTTTTTTACAAATATTATCAGCCAACTCTAAAGTTATCCCAAGCTCAAGATGTGCTAAACTTTCCCTTCAAGCAGTTAAATGACAAATTTTAGCGTTAACAACTTGTATAGAGTTCTATTATGGAATCCCATCTTCAAGATCATTGATACTCAGACCATTTTACATGTTTCTTTTGCAAACATAGTTTGTGCATCTGCATCACCCATCTTACTAATGGATAACAAGTTTCTAGAAAGCTATTGAATGTGAAAAAACGGTCCCACGAAGAGTTCGAATCCTTCCATCCTAATACTCAGACCATCTTGCATGTTTCTTTTGCAAACATAGTTTGTGCATCTGCATCACCCATCTTACTGATGGATAACAAGTTTCTAGAAAGATATGGAATGCGAAAAAACGGTCCCACGAAGAGTTCGAATCCTTCCATCCTTGAGAAACAACATAAATCTTCCATGTCATATGATTTTTATTGTTGAGTCATACCCTAAGAGAGCATCACCTTAATTAACTTCTCATATTCATAGAACCATTCCTTGTGAGGAGTCATATGAAAATATGCAACGAAGTCAATCATCCATACATCATGATATACATATATACATATAGATGACATGCCAACACATCCCTTCCTTCTTTTGAGTACTTCTTCACCTTTGTGGAAGGGAATCATCATACCCCTTTGGTTATCAACAATTTTAGATCTACGATCCTTCTTATAATGCCTATATAATTTAGTGCATTTCCAGAATTTCCTTAAAGATTTGTTTGGAGATTTAGATGTACATTTTTATTTAGATCCCCCCCTTGAAGACTTATTTTTATTTTTGTTTTGGGGACAACCTCTCACAAACAAGGTATATGTGCTCCGACTATCCATGGTTTTCCCTCCTTTTCTCTATAACAGAGAGACCAGGATATCCTCAAAATTCGAGGTGGTTTGAGTAGCACTACCAATTGCTACAATCAAATTGTCCCAAGAATATGGCAAAGAACATAATAATGTAATACATTTATCTTATTTCTCCATTTTTATATCAATAGAGACAATTTGACTTACTGAATTATTAGACATTTAGATGATCCATCATTGAAGTGCTATCACCAATCCTAATATGATACAACTTCTTTAGCAGAAGCAACCTGTTTACTAGAAACTTTGACTGATACAAACTCCCCAACTTATCCCACAACTTATTTATGCTATCTTCTCTAAAGACATTAAAAAACAATGAATTTGATGGGAAACATCGAATTGTAATTTTCACCTTTCTTTCAAGCTTCTCCCAATCTTATTTCATCATAGTAGTATGTTGTGTACCTAGATCCACAACAACCCAATGTTCTTCATCTACAAGAAGATCTTCCATTTTGAACTTTCATAGCTCAAAGCTCTGGCTATTAAATTTATCAATCTCAACTCTAGAATTGTTTTCCATTCTCTTTCAAAACATAAATAACAACTATAAAGATTCCACTAGATCCAGTTTTATCATAGACCCAGGATAGACCCAGGATAAAATTGCTCTATCAAATGAGTTGAACCCTTACTAAGAAACAAAGGTATCCCCCTAAAGCCAATAATTGAGCTTTGATACCACATGTAAGTTTTGAACCTATGAAGTGAAATGATCCATACAAATTCTTAAGAAAAATAAAAATTAAACAATGGCACACACACAATGCATAGATATTTACCCTAGAATCTTTTAACTGGGAAAACTAGCAAAACTTAGAGCCACACCTCTCACTTTCTAATTGTATATTCTTAGCCATTTACAATACAATATTTAGGCATTTTGTAGCATCCAAAACCCTAATCTTTTAACTTGGATTAGAATATACCTCAATCCCTTAGCTAGGATTAAATTACACATTTTCCAAAAATTACATTTTTTCCCCAAAAATCACATTTTCTGGTAATTTCACATTTTCCAGAAAAAATAGTCCCTAAATTTTTTTGTGGTGCCACCATGAATTCTATTACCTTGGGGCTAATTACCCGAAGGTATCCTATTTGAAAAAAAACCAAAATATTTCAAGAATATTTTGTATTTTGGGCATAACGTTTCGCTCACAACTTAGAATCGGGTGAACTTTAGACCATTGGAAAATTCTTGAAATTATCTACAACTTTTTTTGTTTTGAGTTTTTTCTAATTCCTTACCGTTTGTCTAGGGTGGGTGTTTTAGTAAAATGACATCTTTTAAAAGATGTTGTTTTACTAAAACACTTGCCCCAGACAAATGATAAGGAATTAGAAAACACTCAAAACAGAAAAGTTGTAGCGAGTTTCAAGACCTTTCCAATTCTCCAAAGTACGCCTAATTCAGGGTTACGAGAGAAAAATTATGCCTAAAATACAAAAAACTTCTTGGAATATTTTTCTTCTTTCAAATATGATACATTATAGAAGAGGGTAGAATGTTATTATGCCTCAATGAAATCCACTCCACAGAGAAAGGGGTTCTGCATTCGATGCATATGAACAAACAAACCTTGAAGGATCATAGGATGACACAACCCACATCTAAAGAATATAACACACACCCAATAACTAACATACAAATAAAAGTTGTCGACTAAACATTAAAGCAATTGTTGAGAGGTTGTTCCAACAAACATCCAACAAATTGGGATGAGAAGTTGATGTACGTTTAACACTCATACAATTTAGCACTTCATTCTTCCACCAATAAATCACCTTTTGAGGCTTTCTTCCAATGTTTACCTCCCTCACCATTTGACATTGTGTATGGACAAAAAAAGGATGAAGTAGAGATGTAAGAAGAAGAGAGGAAGGAAACTTGATTTGTGGAAAGGATCCAATGAATACATTTAAAAGTGCATGCGAAAATTAAGAAAATCCTACAACAATATAAATCTAGACATGACTAGTACAAAGAAGATCGTAAATTGAAAATTGTAGGGGACATGTGGCATTACCTACATAAGGAGTGTTTACAAGGAGCAATGAAGAAACTCAAGCCCCTTAGATATGAACTTTTTGGAATCATTGAGTAAGTGAATGAGAATTATTTTAGATTGAGAGTTCCTCCTTATATGTATATTAATTTAGTGTTGAATGTTGAGTATATAATTTTGTTCATGTCCTCCATGTTGGATGCAAAAAAAGGATTATGAGGTTCTCCTCGCTATTAAAGGCTTTGCACTGCGTTGTCTTGAAGAGTTAAAGGAGGATACAATTCTATAGTGAAAGGAATGGGTAACTTGTAGAGGATGATAAGAGATATGGCACAGATATGGAAGATTGGCTTCAAAGAACAAACTCCAAGGAAAGTAAAGTGTTATGCAAAAACCAAGTTGACAACAAATTATCTCACTTATCCTTGGAATATTTTGTAGATAAAAACCTCCCAATGGGGAGATGTGATTTGAATTGGGTCCATGAAATAAAATGATTGGCTATCAACTTAGATTACTATGAGGATTGACAAATCAACAAGTCTGACAACCAAAATAGGGTTTGTGACTATGAATGAGGTAAACAAGGTTGATAGCATAAAGGGTCCCATGCCATTTCAAGGAGTGTACACACCTTCATTTAATATTGTATTTCCTTATGTAAGTATTTCCTTATATATATATATGAAAGAAAATAAAAAAACATAACAAACCCTTGCATAAAAAAATATAGTTTATTGAAAAAGACAAAGGAAAAAACAACCCTAGGGTTGGGGGAAGCTAGGGAGTTAGGATGCATGGCCTTCTTGCTAACTCCCCAACATAGCCATTCTTCCATAAATTCATGCACCTCAAGGAAGTAGGGTTTCTTTGGTTGAGATTGAGAGCAATTTATGTCTAAATTCCCATGTGAATATTGATAGTGAACCAAAGGGCTAGAGGGAATTGTAACCTACACATTTTTCAAGATGTAAAAGACTAATAAAATCCAATTGAATGTTAGTTAAATCTATTTGGGTTTTCAAAGTAAATATTATGTCACTATGTTATGAATTTATCTCTACTTGTGGTAAAATATGTGTGTGATTTTATTAGTGCCCTTATTTATGTTTAATATGTTACTCTTAGTTGTCAAATCTTGGTAGCACAATTAGTTTTGATGGGCCTTGTTTTGCATGGAAAGAGTTTGAACCCTACATGGTAGTTTGTTAGAACACAAACTAGTCGTTCAAGTCATAGAAAAGTGAGCAAGTTAACCAAAAAATATGATAATCTTAGTTGCATTAATGGTTATAATGATGAATCTCACACTATATTTTTATTAGTTTCACTCATAAATCCATTTCCCCATTAACAATTGATGAATGCCAACAATGACTCTATCTGAGATAAACACTATCCATTTCACCATGAGATATGAAATTGATGGCTCTCATAATATGGTTGTTGCATATTTAAAGACAAATTGGTGTCCATGGAGTAATTGGAAAACCTGCATGTGACCATTCTTAACTTTTTGAGATTGTAAACTCTCATAGGAAGGCCATCTACTGTCGATTCTTCATTCATGAGGATGTATATTCAAAATACATCCTCTCTTGAGATTGTACACTTTAATTAAACTCCCCTAGAGGCTGTATGTATCCATACATTTTGTACATTTCTCCCTTGAGGTCGTATGCATTGATAAAATTTTAAGGGCTACTCTTACTTTCACGTTGAAGGGTAAATATTCATCCAACCCATCCATGATGAAAAGTTGAAAATTATTTGTACTTAAATTGACAAGAGTAAACTATGTATACACTTCAAGAATAAATGTTTTATATAAAATACTTCTCTTCAAATTGTTTACAATGTTTATAATGGATTAACCACTAGATACATACGTTTTGATTTCAATAAAAAGTGATAACATGTAATCTTATAATCAAACCATGCAAAAATGTGTGCAAGAGTCGAAACAACCATACTCCACAATGCATAAGTTTGGTTATAACAAGAATTACACTACCTTTTGGATAACTTCCCTAGGAATCCAACACATGCATACAAAATGTTGTTCTAATCATTAATGCTAAAAAGGATTTGTCTTTTTGACATTGGGCTTGAGATGGGGTAGAGGGAAAGAATGTTTGAGGAATTCTCAAAAATTTTTACATGTAAAGTATTCACATTAGTTGAGCTATGACAAAACATGAAGGAAGTGAAATAGTGTGATAGATAAAGATGCATAGAGCCAAGAAATGGGGAATGACTATTTTGGAGAACAAAGAAGCACGGATTTGATGATGTATAAAAATTCAACGAACAAAATCATATTTTGAATGTTATAATCCATATTTTAGGTTTGCGTAGTTGACAATGCTTGTTTTGTACAAGTTCATATCTAAACTTAATTGAGAATATATACGTAAGTACGAAAATTTCACAGCGCTTAATAGAGATTTTGCCCCAAAGAAAATAATTGAATAGTTTTTTGAAAATAAAGAAAAATCTATGCATTATCTTTATGACGAAGCCTACCAAACCTGCACAAGGTGGATTGCTAAGAGATACATATTTAATTATTAGTTATATGTTTCCCTTTAGGAAAATTCCATTAATTACAAACTGAGTGATTCAAAGGCCCAATAATGTGGTCAAATAAAAAGCAAATATTAGATATCAACATTGTAACCATATGATAAATTTTAACACAAAAAGACATAGAGTTATTAATACACTAAAATATTTGTAAATCAACATGTTAGATGTTGTTAAAGAAATGAAATATGTAAACATAGAAAAAAGATGCCTGCATTTTCTTAGGTTCAGTCAATGCTTATTGTTTGATTTTCAATATTGTCATTACGCCACACATTTGAAGTTAATTTTACTAATAGCCCCCCAATGCCATTATAATTTACACACATAACGTGTGATTGTTTGTGTTAACATTTTACAAAGCCAAAAGGGGAGGAAAATATAACAAAGATAATGAAATTATGGTGATTGTAGGATCTCAAAAGATTAAGTATAGAAACAAAACATGATGCCAATTTTCATATGGACAATGATCAACAATGTTCATAACCCATGAAGTCAAGTGATGATTTAGAAATACAAGGTGTCCAAGCTTCTTTGCGAAGCTTTCATTAAGTAACACTAGCAACACTGCATGCATTAATTTGATGGTAGGATTATCTAGGTGTGAGCTATGTGATGGATTTAATGTTGTGGAATGGACACTACATGAAGAAACAGATAAGAGCCAAAATGAATACACATGATTTGTCTTTCTATGCAAAAGGAAAGTATTGGAAGATAAACACTAAATCATGTTCACATTTCACATACATCCTCATATAATGAGGAAGGTACAATATTCATTGACCAACCAAGAATTTCTAGTGAAGACATTGATGGGTTGTCGAAAATGTGACCCTTCTTTTGAAATTTTATAAATTTGTTGTCTTTCATAAATGGCAAGGGATTTAAAAAATTTGCATTTTTTTGAAGGGTGATTTTTAAATTACCCTTTTAGGAAGGGTTCAAATTTGATCACTAGTTGTATGCTACTGATTGGGATGAATCCCTGTTGTCTTGGGTTATTGGCAGAGTATCTCTATCTTTAGGTGAGTGGATATGGTAATCAACATATTGGAAAAGTGAGTCTCATACCAACAAACTTAGGGCAATTACATTGGTAAAGCAACAATGTCTCCCTTTTCAAGATGCTTACTTATGAATAAATTGATATTTTTGTAATTACTTGTGCTAATGATGATTATAATTACATGGATGTTGGAAATGACACCAAAGAAAATTAAGCTAAAAGTTATAAGTCAAATATATTAAAGTATTGTCATCTGAATTGAATTTTGAGGTGTTATTATACTTTAAGATTATATAATTGGTTTTTTTTCCAAAAAATTGTGTTAGTAAAGTGAATAAATTATAAACTTATACATTATAGATTAATTTTATAATAAAATAATATAATTAAAAAAAATCAAGGATTATGTTTTGAAATAATAGATTAATAAATTTCTTAAATACTTATAACGATATGACATATTACTTAAAAAAATGACCAATTATAAAATAATTTTATTTCATAAATCAATCCTCTATACACCAAGATAATGATATAACGAAATAGTTATAATTTATAAGAAAAGGCTAAGCCCATGGTGACAACTTGACAACTTATTTTGGGTTAAGGTTAGTTAGATAATAGTTACCTCAAAAAAGAATTCACACCAAAGACGACTTGAACCCATAAAAATCTTCATAAATTAACCATTTATATACCAAGACAAAAGATAATGATATAGCAAAAGAACAATAATTTATAAGTGAATGCTAAGTCCATGGTAATATAAAAGGAGGCACTCCAAAGAAGATTTGGACAAGTGGAAATCTTCATAAATCAATCCTCTATATACCAAGACAAAATATATGATATATCAAAGGAACGAAAAAAAATGCAAGAGAAGGCGAAGCCCTAGACTTTGACAACTTATGTTATGGCAAAACAATAAGAAATTATAAGAGAAGTCTAAGCCGATGATGACATAAGCCAGAAATTGACAACTTATTTTGGTTCAAGGCTAGTTAGATGATGGCTCAATAGGGTCACTTTAGAAGAAGATTTGGACAAGTGAGAATCCTCATGTTTGGTATTTAAGAATGTTTTGATTTGATGTATATATTTATTCCAGTTAGAAACTAGTGTTATGATACTTGATTGAAAAGATACAAAAATACAAAAATTCTGAAGAAAATAACTTAACCTAGGTTAAGTTGACCATCATTTCATTGATACACATATACACTCTTGGATAAGGATACACTTATACACTATTGGATAAGGTTGTATGTTGTATAAATTAAAAATTGACCTTCATTCCATTGATACACTTATACACTTTTAGATAACGATACACTTATAGTATCTTTATAACTCTTAGATAATGTTGTAGGTTGTATAAATTAAAAAATGAGAGCATTTTAAATATTTGAAGAGAAATGAAAATATTATACTATTAATTGAGAATCCACAATATTAACATTGACATCATGTATGGGAGAATCCACAATATTAATTTAATATTATGATTTTATTATTGTGTATTTTAAGCTTCTTCTAAGTTTAAGTTTTTTCTAAGTTTATCTAGGTAAAAATATGTGGAAAAGTTTATCAAAATCTTAAATGAATAAACAAAATAGTGAATTATGTTAAATTTATAATCAAAATTTCAATTTACGAAGTTGTCTGTCATACTTCATCAATAACTTTGAAAGCGAAATCTGAAGTCTCGTTTGTGTGATCAAATTTGTCAACATCACTCTTTTAAATTGGAATATGTAAATTGGGAAATCCTTTGAATTACTGTTCCCATGGGACCCAAAACAGCTTGCAAAAGCTGTATTCCAAATTTATGATGACAGAACAATCAATCCTCAATGATTGGTAGGTAGCTAGACACGTTCACGCTGTTTTGTCTTCATAAATTCAAGCAAATATATCCAAATTTTCTTCATAGCAGACTGTACCTCAAAATTCAAATCGAAAGTTACGTTCTTTCACTTTACTTTACGTTGTCGGTGAGTTGAAGAAACTTACCTTCCTCCATTGAATTATTGAAGGAAGGGGATTGTGACATCTTAAAGCTTAAATTTGCAAACGCAAACCAACACAGCACAACTCAACTCACAGATAGGACTGTTTGACATCGTTATTATGATTCCACTGATACAAATGGAGAAGAAAGAAGAAAGAAGCTCCTTGATGGCATTACCATAATTAAAGATCAAATGATATAGTTGAAACTTGAAAGGAAAGAGGAAGAAAATCTGTACACTAGATGCATTATTTTCTTTTTATATCTGTATTCTGTACATGTTATTATTGCAGGTCCAAAATATCAAAATCAGATCAGGTGATAGCCAAAGATGTGTATATGAAAGCTCTTGCTATAAATCCAATCAACCAACATGTGGGGATAATGAAATTTGACATTAGTTACCTCATTGATGCAATGTATATTTCATTCAATTATATTGTTTTTCATATATGCATAAACCGACACATATACTGCAAATTACTTGAAATATGATTATGATTATGGCACTTGTTGATTA
Organism: Pseudotsuga menziesii; assembly: GCA_001517045.1. Classification (NCBI taxonomy): domain Eukaryota; kingdom Viridiplantae; phylum Streptophyta; class Pinopsida; order Pinales; family Pinaceae; genus Pseudotsuga; species Pseudotsuga menziesii. Next base: position 73,162 of record LPNX010071691.1, on the reverse strand, counting down.
ATGGATTGACAATATAGAGAACAAATTGGAAGATACAGGGATTTTGATTTTGCTTTGAATTGACATGTCCAGTAATGACCAAATCTGCTCAGGGACACCAAAACTTTTCCAAGTATTTTTAAAACAATCAATGGTGATTGAAAATAAAATAAAATAAAATAATGTGGCTAAGAATCTATGATTTCGAAGGGAAGTCCATAATAAGACAAGAGAATGGAATAAGGATAAGACAAGAGAATGGAGGAAGGAAGGTAGTAATCCACTATACAATATATTAAAAAAATTAGATTGATAAAGAATTTCAAGAAAGATAAATACATAATTGGATAACGCCTTAAGGGGAAGAAGTAGATGATAAAAGGGAAAGAAGTAGCTGATAAAGTAGATATATGTATAGCATTTATTATTATTGTTATACATAGGTGGAGAAAAGTCAAAATTAAAGATAAAGTGTATGTAGAAATGAATATTTGAGAGTCATATTATTATAAGAGAAACTTGAGAAGAAATAAGGTAGATATGTGTAGCATTTATTATTATTGTTATGTATAGGTTGAGAAAAGTCAACAGAAAGAACTTAAGTGTATATAGAAATGAATATTTGAGAGTCATATTATTATAAGAGAAATTTGAGAAGAAATAGTGGATGAAATGTCTAATAAAGAAATAATACACACTAGACTAAAACCATTAAGTGTGGAAAAGTCTTTACAAAACTAAATGCAAGAATAGAGGAAGTGTTGCAAATTTATTATTAAGGATGAGAGAGTATAATATGGTATTTTTTTCAGAAATGGTATATAAATTTAATTTAGTATGTCAAAAGAAAAAGAATATATGTAGTCATATAGACTATTTTTGGCTTTATAAAGATATTAAATAATTATGGTAGACTATTTTGGCTTTATAAAGATATTAAATAATTATGGTAGAATGGGGTAAGGTAGCATTTAATATTGGACAACGTCATAATGAAGTTTTGTAAGACATTATATTGGTGGATGTATGCCACTTGTTGTTGGGAAAGATATGGCAACATGATAAGAGTGCAATACATGATGTAAGGAAGAACACCTATGTGTCCTAGGATGAGAATTAATTTCAAATATTTTTCATTAAGTTTTGTTGTTGTTATTAACAAAGTTTATGAATATGTTGGAGAAGATAGCTGAAGAAAGTAAATGAGCACATAGACTTAAAGGTTTTTGCAAAAGTTGGAAAGTTTTGAACAAGCATAAAAATAGTCACAATGCTTGGCCTAGTGAATTTCCATTTCCATTGAGTAAAATATATTATCATAAACCACTAAACTCATGGTTGATATGATTTTTCAACTCAAATTCCTTTAAGTTTCGACATGCCTAAATTCATAGTTCTTTACCATGTTGGTTATTTATCATTTATCCCTGTATATATCGTTTCTAGTAAATTACAAGTATATAATATTAGCCAATCTTGTTATGTATTATCTTATGATTGTACTAATGCTAACTTCATACTTTACCATGTATTAAAATAATAAATTCACTACATAAAACTCATACAATGACGCACCACAAAATGCATTTATATTTGTAAATTCATATGATAAACCAACATTGAAGAGGAGACTTTGCTCAACTCCTAGAAATCTCAGAGAGATGCAAATTATAGCACATATAAATTAGAGCCCTTATCCTTTGACAAGGACTCAAAGGTTAAGGATAGGTAGCTACCTTAAAGCTACTCTCAAGGTTTCACAACCTTCTTCCAACAACTCAATTATGCTTGGACTAGCGTGCCTTTGAATTTTCTTTCCTCTTAGGTTATGATATAAACAAAACTAGTAGATGCTTTCTCTTATTTGGAGGAAGGAACTCACTATTAAACCTTTAGGTGATATCTTGTTGTGAATGCAATACAATTATGTCCTACTTCAGCTATGGAATCCTAGCACTAGCAATGTCTTTTAAAAAATGGGACAACTTCTCCTCCTGGCACATTGAAGACTGAATCTCCTTTTTTGTCAGTTGAAAGGTTTCCTCCTTCATTTCTACAACTCGAGAAACTCCCTAAATTGGCCTTCAATTCCTTGTAGAACTAAATGTCAATGATTCCAAAATATCTAACTAACATAATTCAACATGGCTCTTTTGCTAATCTTCATAAGTGCTTGATATCTTTTTATCTGAGTGGAAATAATATCTCCCTCTTGGAAAATGGAAGGTCAAATCTCTTTCTTCCCTAAGCTATTGTGCCCCCTTCACATGGACCATGATTCTTCACCACATAACCCTTTCTATGTTGATCTCCTTGACATGGAAGGTAAAGTGAAACTTCATGGGTGACACGTGGCACCATTTTTATTTCTTGGTACATGCCCGATGGTTAGGTGGCCTAATCCATTATCTTTACATTTTTTCTTTAATGTGTTGCATAAGGTAGAGATATGTTTTCTCCAAGCCACACCAGCTTATGGTGCCTTGTATGTAATGCAAAATATGGAGAGAGGATTTCCTATTCCCTTTTCCTTTCAATCCTCCATAGTGTTAAAGTTTTGCATAGCCTTCACATTTTCAATTGTAAAGAACTCCACACCTTATGCAATATTTAGAATCATTGTGAAGTGCAAAGGTAACGCCTCCCTTCAGACAACCACAACTACAAATACATGAAGTTCCATATAAAATAGTCACAATGCTTCACCTATTGAATTTCCATTTCCATTGAGTAGAAAATATTATTAGAAACCACTAAACTTATGGTTGACATGATTTGCCAACATAAATGTCTTTAAGTTTCTACATGCGTAAATTCATAGTTCTTTACCATGTTGGTTATTTATCATTTATCCTTGCATATATCGTTTCTAGTAAATTACAAGTATGTAATATTAACCAATATTTTAATGTATTATCTTATGATTGTACTAATGCCAACTTCGTATTTTACCATGTATTAAAATAAGAAACGCACTACATAAAACTCATACAGTGACACCACAAAATGCATTTATATTTGGAAATTCATATGAGAAACCAACATTGAAGAGGAGGCTTAGCTCATCTCCATGAAATCTCAGAGAGATGCAAATTACAAACCATATAAATTGGAGCCCTTACTCCATGACAAGGACTCAAAGGTTAAGGATAGGTTATGTATTTTTTTTGTGACATAGTTCTTATGTAAAATTTTCTTCCTGTATTGGCAACCTTTAATATAATAAGACAAGCTTCGGTTATGTAAAAATATTTTATATGTGCAAAAATTTTGTTTTTCATTAGCAATACTCATTTGTAGCTTTCTTTGAACACTCACATGTATGAGTCCTTTGTGCGATTTTTTTTCACAAATAAATTACTATGACAGTATTTTTATGCGTAATTCCTTTTCATCTTTACATCAGTGCGAATTTATGCAACAATCCTCAAATTTTTTCTTACTGCAATACATACTAATACATTCCTTGAACTCCTAATGAATAACATGTTGAATCTAATAATCTTATGTAACCTTTTAGGAGTTAGAAAGATGGGAAACAATCACTTGTTTATTTAAATGTAATTGCTTAAGGAGTTTTCTTAACCCATTGTTATATGTGTGCCACACGTCTCGAACACTATATAAGAACACTTTCTTTCTCTCTCCATATTTTCTATCAGTATTATATGCAACAATTCCTTGCGGATGTCTCACTTTATTTGGACAATATTGAGCCATGTATCCAAAATCATCGCACACATAACATCTTACATTTTGACAGTGCTTTGCTACGTTTCCAAAGCAATTACATCTCAAGCATTTGACTATACTATATTTATTTTTATAACATAAAAAATGTTCATACCTGAATCCAACTCATTCCGAAGGAATATTAAACTTCTTTTGATATGTATATTGTTGTTTCGGAATAGACCCTTGATTAATAGCACATATTTTCTCACTCATTCCTTCATAACCAAGCCTTGTCTTATCTTCAGGAGATCTTAGATTGCTTAATATTTCATATAGGTCTATTTTTCTATTCTTGAATTTTGCTTGGGTTTTTGCATCAAGACACATTTTGAACCTTCTTGGATTTGCACCATCTGGTAACTCATGGTTGAATTGTCTTTGACTTTCCAAAATTTGGTTTTCTATTTTTGCATCAACCACTTCACTTTTCAATTGTGAAATCTCTGTTTTCTTTCGTGCAATTTGTTATATCGGCAATTCATTTCTCCTTCTTGTTTCTTCCAAATATTTTTCCAACACAATATTTTTTTCTTCAAGTATTTTGACCTCGTTTATTGCACAACCCAATTGCCTTTCAATATCTCTTTCCTTCTTGTTGATTTGTTTCTCCAATGCTTCTTGAGTAACCTTGGTGTCCTTGGTTTGTTATTCTTCTTTTTCCAACTATTCCTTTAATGCTTTGTTATTTTTTCTTGAACTCTTTAATTCTTCCAATGCACTGATTAACTATCCTTCCTAATCAATCTCTGTCATGTCCCATCTTGTCAATCCTACCCACGGAGGAAAACATGAACGATGTGCGGGGTGCTAAATGTTACCCTAAGGCCATATTACAAATTTCATGGACTTGTAAATGTGTGTATAAATGCAATAATAAAATGCACATCAAAAAATAAATTCATTTTGCACACACAACATGCATATACCAACATGTTTATTACATTCATAACAACAAAATTGGCCTCATGCCATGCACAAGAATTGGAATGAATAATTTAAATAGGTAATCTCCTTTAATTTAGCATAAATAACCAATCATTCATAACACATAAACTAGACATAATAAAAAACAACAATTTACACAAAAAATTTAATTGGGAATTGTCCAAGTAATTGGCTATTGAAGAGAAACGTTCCAGTCATCCGTAGGAGTCTGTCCAGCCTATATTCTTTCTGTTGAGAGATCACCCTTAAGCCAGGTTATGTATCCACTAAGGAGAAATTACTCAAGCTTACTCATAGCCATAGGCAGAAGCACTCACGTTAAGCCAACACGCAACTGGGTTTATAAGCATGTAGGTAGACAGGGAAGGAGGATGTTAAGCCAGTGAGCTCAACAATAGAGCTACATGCATCTCAATTGATCTCATATATCCTTGGTAGCCACAATACCTACCACACCCAACACAAGGAAGGCCACCTTCTCTGCTACATAGTCCCTTAGGTGCCCCTTCCCTCCAATGCTCTTCACGGTGGACATAGAAAGGTCAAAGATGCTTAAGATTTTGATATTATTTCCTTCACTAGGTTTATCAATCAATTTCGACCTCTTATCTCTCCTAATCCAATCCACTCTTGAATTTTCCTTCTTTATGGCCGCGTGAATTTCAACTTTTGGGCTTACAAATATGGGTCTTTCGATGGATTTTCAGGCCTTTTACACTCTCAAATATATCTATATAGATTCTCTATTGGATTTCATTCCTCACTTGATTTTTTTGGCATTTTTTTCACTTCAAAATGTTGCTTCTTTCCAAGTTGTGATTTATGCATTTTTCAGTGCTAGGAATGCATAGGAAGCTAGAAATTGATTTCTGGTTGTCCAACAATGGAATGGGGATGATGGATAATGAATTCCAAAGAGGAATAATGACTTATGGGTCAAGTAAATCATGCCCATACTTATCCATATGGATTTATGAGTTTTCCCATTTTCCATTAATGCATGGGCTAATTTTTCTAGCTACCTTCTTTCAACATAAATAAATGGTAGCATAGCTAGTGAAGATTGGTTCTCAAGATGAAATTTGGAAACACAAGGTTCAATCCTTGTTGGCACTAGGGAAAGAAAAGAACAAAACCAAAATAATGCTGGGAAAGATGAATATTTCGGTCGCAATAAAAACAAAGACCATGATGGAAGGAGCATCGACAAAAGATGAAGAAAGCAAGTCGAGATGAGGAGTTCGACCTATTTTTGGTAATGAGTTAGTTGGAATGATATTTTTCTTGGGGGAATAAAGCATGATTGTAATGTGGGACGAAATTGCCTATTTTTAGATGTAATGGTATGGGTTAAATTAGAAATACAACCTGTTGACTGTCAATTAAGAGTCAGTGACAATTAAATCAAGAAGTGAAAAGCATAAAAGCATCGATCCAAGTTGTGTGTGCATCATCATATCGCTCAATCAGAGAGGCATATTGATAGAAGACAATTAAGAATAGAAGAAGAATAGAAAGAAAAGAGATAGAGACCAAAACCAAAGAGCATGATATGAGAGAAGAATACATGAATTGTAAAGAATATCAAAAGAAGAGTCTCCAAGCTGTGTCCACAGACCAAAGGTGCTAAACCATTTCTCATGCTAGATGGAGAGCACTTTTGTGGTTTTTCCCGAATGGGTTTCCATGTTAAATATTGTTTCTATGTGTATTTAATCTCTGTGTTTATGTCAAATGCATATCTGTTGTGAATGAGCTGATCTGAATGCGTTGAGTCGATCTGTTGTGAATGAACTTATCTATCTATGTTGCACATATAATGTTATGATCATATGGAATAGTAGTTGATGTGTGTTAATGACTTATGTTGCGTATTGATATATACGTCGATGGATCAATAGGTTATATTCTTGAATGAATGTAAGAGACAAAAGTTTATTCCTTGGTTTTAGACGTCGAGTGACCTGATAGTGTTGTATAAGGAAACCCCCCTCATAATTGCAAAAACTTGGTTCTGACAGTCCCCATAAGACATCTCGAGTGAGGCTTCATCTGCGTCGTAGGTGGTGCCAATGGAGTTATTCTCTGTCAGGCCGATATCTTGGGTTTTGTTGAAGAACAAGGGATCTGAACCCGGTTTGATAGAGAAGTAAGCCAACAAATGGTTCCGTTGCCGGGACTGTGAATCATTATGACGTGGATATGTTTTGGCACACGATGAAACATGAAATTCAATATTGGGTTGATTATAAAGCACTAGAGTTTTCATAGGAATAAAGTAGAGGATCGCGACTCATCCTAACATAATGCTTGGAATGATACTTCTACACAAACATCCATGAAATTTTCCTTAGTGAATTTCCCATTGTATTGCATGATTGGTTGTCGAAGCTAGCAAGCCAGAAGAATTTTTTTTAGGGCAGAGAACCTACAGAGTGGAGTCCTCAATTGATCCAGCAGTTGAAAAGAATTAGCAATCCTATATCTAGGGCTATCGACTTCTGGGTTGATATATTTTTGGAGGGATATATCATGGAAATTGCAATCAACATGATAAATTCATACATGAAGCAAAAAGAGAATTTTTCCAAGGACCTTGAGGTCGTTATCTGAAATATTTGAAGCCAAGGATCAATATGCTGCATGTGAAAAAGGGAACCTAAGAATGGAGTTCGACGAGTAAATATTTGTACACAATGACCCGGTGTAATGTTGCAAGGAAGATTTTGAATAAAATGGATGGCAGATTAATATGAGATGTTTCTTGTCGATAGTGAGACTGAGATTGAAGGTGGATTCCTAAGAAGTAGAAGAATATTTCGGTCAAGAAAGAGAAGAAGGAATGCAACCAAGAGAGGAGGTTACAGTGTGACCGAAAGAGAGGACTACAAGTTGGCATCATACCTATGATGAAGAAGAGGAATATTATATTATATCTGAAAAAGAAGAAGAAGTGGTACTAGATGCAGATGAAGATTTTGGCATTCCCACGACCCCACGTACATGTCCAAAAACTGGTGTAAGGTCTAAAAACACAACACCTAGTGGTTTTGTCAATCATACTAACAACAATAGTGGGAATAAAAGTCAAGGAAGTTCCACTAGTTCAACAATACCAAAAGTAAACAGAATGGACAAGAATGATATAAAGTTGTAGATCTTTAATGTGAATGGGTTAGAGGACCCTGAGCAAAATTGGTTCCTATGCGAAGCTATATGGAGCGTGCGGCAGGTCCAAGATGAGGTCATCAAGAAATACCAAATGATCATAAACCTTAGAGGTTGCGTGCTTGATTGGTACATGAAATTATCTATGGTTCCAGCATGAATCCATCAGAAGACATCAGATGGAATCTGGATGGGATTGATAGATGAGTTTAATAAACCTAAATTTGAGTCGCAATGCATTACAGAGTTGAAAGAGATTAAACAGTTTCCTATGGAGTCTGTTTGGGACTTCGATCAAAGATTCAAAACCTTGATGGCTAAAGTAAGATTTCAGATGTCAGATGTGAAACACAAAGAATGGTATATCTCGACGATACTACCACATATCTGTGTTCCTCTAATGCAATAAAATTTTGTATCATAGAGTGAAGCTCTTGATCTCAACCTAATGTTGGAGGCTTCACCAATCATAGAAGCTGGTGCAGGAATGATGCAGACACAGACACAACTCACCAACCTTGGATTACAAATGCAAGATATCAAGAAAGGGAAATAAATATAGGAGGAACTCTCATGTACACGATGTAGAACTGAAGGCCACCATAAAGATTCATGTCCATCCTTTACAAACTATCTTGCATCATGCACATCGAATCCGATAAATACACAAGGGATGCTTTCGTGTAGAATTTATCAAATCATAGGAAATCAGTCGAAAGAATGTTTATATTTACAGAAAAAGAGTAAGCGCACCAGCCAATCTATATTGCAAATTTTGTCAATCAATTGGACATGATGAGAAAGATTGCAGAGCATATCAACTACTACATGAGAAGACAATTGATACCTACCTGATGAATAATGACAAACAAATGTAAGTTGAGTGAGCTCAGACACAATTTCCTCAGGATCAATACCCACAGGATAAATATCCTCAAGCACAATACCCTCAACCCAGATGAGGTGGGATTTTTATAGGCCGAGGAGGAGGAGGAGGATTTGGTACAAAAGAGGCCAAGTCATTTTTTATAATCGTGGAAATCCTGTACATTTTTCCAGATATTTTACTAATCCTACGACAACATGCTCGTACTGTAAAGCACTAGATCACATTGTTGAAGAATGTCTACAGTTGATTTCTAAGTGGTAGGATAGAAACATGGGAAACCATAACCTGCCAAAAAATGATAATCCAAACCTACAAAATATTTTTTATGAATCGAGGGAACATAATATTGTCATCGTGATAAGAGGAGGTGTTGTGACTAGAGAAGATTAAGAAGAACCATACGGACAACCGAGAATGCAATTGACACAAGAAAAGAAGATTCCCTTTGATGTCTAGAAGCAAAAGGAGTTAATCTTGAACGTTCGACATGAGTTCATTGATGAAAATAAAACATTGAATTCTTCTGTTGTACCAAATGAAGGACCAACATTGGACATGCCTCAAATATTCAGACAACTATTTCAAAAGAAACTGATAGAAAATGTTAGTAAAATAAAAGAATTATTTAAAACTTGTTTAGGATTAATAACATATAAAGATGCTGTAGTAGAACTGACAAATTTAATAGAAGAAAATCCAGTAGATGTGTGACTAGAAAAGATAGTTAACCACATTGGGAAAATATTGAATACTGGTCGTGAACTAGGAATGAATGCCTAGATTGGTGATTACAACATGGATTATATTATTCTAGACTTGGGTTCTGATGTTAATATTCTTACTAGACAAACATGGGAAAATATGGGAAATCCGAGACTAGTGTGGTCTCCGCTCTAGCTAAGATTAGCCAACTAGTCGAAGGTTTTTCCTATGGGTTGATTAACACAGGTTCCCGTCGAGATAGAAAGACTCAAGGCTTATGTATATTTTAAGTGATAGATATTGTTTATGATACAAATCCATATCTCGCGCTTCTGGGGATCGAATGGGCTATTTATAACCAAACTATTATAAATTTGAAGAAGAGGATATTAATGTTTGACGATGATGAGCTAAGGGCGGCCACACCGCTTGATCCTATAGAAGGACAGAGGTATGTCGAACAGGTAATTAGTGAAGGAAAGGTTGGATATTTGGACCATATCTACAATATTACCTTATGATGGATGATTATGTAAATCCGAATATCGATGGAAAACTAAGCTGGTGAAGCATTATTTATTGCTCATTGGATTTAGGAGAATCTTTGGAAAATTGGAAGAATCGACTCCATGAAGTATCAATGCGAAAATGCATAATAATTACAAAATTAGTGCGACGGGTAGTTACGTAGGTATGTGATCTACCTACCTGTGAAGGTTTTCCTAACCTGGAATTTTTTCATACAAAATTTAAAGAGAAAGTAACAAAACATCAATGCTTGTTAGCCTTGTACTTTGTGTTGAAGGCCACACTTGCAAGATGGTGGATTACACACATGTAGACTATTTCAGAATGGTCGTAGTACCAAAGATTGCTGGAGTTTGATTTGGAGAAAAGATTCTCAATATTGGCCTGAAATATACATGACTAACTAATCCTCTTGAACACATTGAACATTGTCATGCGACATGGGAAACGTCACTGCAACAAGAATGGGTCCACTAGTTTATACATACTTTGGACATGATACCGAGAAACTGGTACACATCGGTCGATATGCGACGAGGAACATTTGAATTGGAAGAGCTAGCTGTTAGTTTCAAACATATGTTTGAATTTGCTGATGATCATCTTTCAATTGATGCTTCTCTATAGGTAATCAAGACTAATATCTTTGAAGATATTCTAGTATCAAAGACAAATTTCCATCAGAGTAGTACGATAGTCTAGCATTGAATGGAATCCTACAATGTAATATGATAACCCGATGATGATGATGATCCATGTAACATAACTATTCCAGAGTCTAAAGGTACTCACACGATGGAAGTATCAGGTGTATCAAGTGACAAGTTTATGAAGCCATTGAAAATCAAGAAAGTGAATATTGGTTCTCTAGAGAACCCAAAGTTTGCTAATATCAGAGACTATTGGGATGATGAGACTATCAGAAAGATTACAAACCTACTACATGAGTTTCAAGATCTGTTTCCTATTAAGTTTTCATAAATGAAGGGAATCATTGGATATCCTAGAGAAATGAAGATTCCCTTGAATCCTGGTGTAAATCCTTTCAAACAACGACCATATCAACTCAATCCAAGGTTCAAATAAAACATTAAAATAGAGTTAGATAGAATGTTAGATGTGGGAATTATAGAATCTATTGAAAAATCTGAATGGATTATCCCTATGGTAGTACAAGAGAAGAAAAATGTTGGTGAAGTGTGTATGTACGTCGACCTAAGGAATTTTAATGATATCTGATTGCACGACCCATTTATGACCCCATTTACAGATGAAGTATTGGAGAGTGTCGGGGGACAAGAAGTGTATTTATTTACTGATGGGTTCTTTGATTACCATCAAATAAGGATTACGAAGGAATATCGACACAATACAACCTTTGCGACAGAGTGGGGATGTTTCCAGTATACAGTAATTCCTTTTGGACTCAATGATGCCCCTGCTATATTTTATAGGATAGTGGTATCTACTTTTAAATATTTTATCGTAAATTCCTTGAATTCTACTTTGATGACTGGACAGTATTTGGGCTAATAAAAGATCATATTAAGAGTCTTAGAATAATGTTGGAATGATGTCAATAGTTCCAAATTTCCCTTAATTTGAAGAAATTATTTTTTTGTGCTCCTTTTGGAATCTTGTTGGTTCATGTGGTTTGTCGTGATGTAATAGTAATGGATCTTGCAAAGACCGCGATTATTGTCGACTTACCACCACCCTCGATAGTAAAACAATTAAGAACTACTTGGGGCCATACGGGGTACTATCGAAAATTTAACAGAGGTTATGCAGAATTGACTGCCCCCATGGAGAAATTATTGAAGAAATATGTTAAGTTTCAATGGAATGGATGATTTCAAGAGAGTCTAGACGTTCTTAAAAACAAGGCGATTACAACACCCATATTAGTCTTTCCAGACTGGAAGAAAGAGTTCCATGCACATGTCGATGCGTCGTTTGTTGTGCTGGGTGTTGCACTAGCACAACCATGAGGAGTTTCTATTAATCATCCCATCGCACTTGGTAGTAGAAAATTGTTGACGATAAAGAAGAACTATACCATGACGAAAAGTGTTGGACTAGGGTCCTGCAGCTACAGGAAAAGCTTCTACATCGGGACAGGGAAGTCAAAGAAGACAGTACCTGAGCGACCGAGAAGAGAGAGCTCAACCACTGCACTTAGGGTAGCGGCGAAGACAGGAGGGCTTAGCTACCCTCATAAAGGAAAAGGAGCAACGGGATGAGGTATTGAAGACGAAGGACAAAAGGAAGCGGCGCCCATACCCATGATTAGCGGCGGGAAGCGTGGAAGATTGCAGGAAGCTGTGGTGTGACGGTAAGTGGCAACCCACAGTACAGACGTGTCGATTGTCATAGTTAGGGTTTTTGGGTTACTGTTGGGAAAAGCCCACAGTTTTGTAATGGCGAGACCTTTGGGTCGCCTATATAAGGATGTATTTGTTAATGTAAAAGGTTAGATAGTGAGACAATTGGGTAGCTGCTTAGACAGTGAGACGTAAGGTAGCCTCTGAGTCATTTAGCTAGCCAAGTGTCTCTAGTGTCTCAGTATTGTAAGAGTTAAGCTCTGGTTTTGTTATTCAGTCAGTAGTTATCTTACTGTAACCAGTAGCTGGCTCTAAGAGCATGTATGTAACAATCCGCAGGGATTGAGAGGGAGAGAGGAGGAGTATATTGTAAGAAGGAAATATAAGAAGAAGAAGAGATCTAAGAGAGAAGGGCTCCTGGTTGTGTGTGTGGAGTTTCCCAGAAGATCTCAGGTTGCATAGTAGGTTGCAGCGGAACTGTGTTTACCCTCTCAAGATATAATATAAAAACCAGTTCCCGTGGACGTAGCTTCCCCCCTGGAGGTGAACCACGTAAAATCCGTGTGTGGTGCGACTAATTCATGTGTTTGTGCTTTACTTATGTGTTATCTGTTACCTGTTACATGAATGTTGCTTATCAGTGATGAATGTATGTATGTTATGCTTCAATTATAGCACATAGAAGGTTAACCGCAAGTTGAATGTATCAAGTAGTCTGTATATGATTTTATCAGTGCTTGGTTCATGTTAGTTGACAATTATTGTGTTAAGTGACTCTGGTATATGAGTTCCGCGAGTTCAGTATAGTTGATGTTAAGCATATTAGACTATAGGAGTCTAAGTGAGGCTGTTAGCTTAACTAGTATACTAAGAGAGAAGCCTTTGGGCCGTGAGAACCATATTGAAGTCTTACCATAAAGGATATCGCAGCATAGAAAGGCGATATCGCACTGTCGAAGGAATCGCGGTGTGAGATATCGTAGTGTAGAAGGGTAGCCGAGGAGATAGTTTGCACATCGCTCTAGAGGCAGCGATGCGATAAGAGACCGCTCCCTCCCAGGGCCAGCGAGTAAGAAAGGTCGCCATCGTAGAGAGAGATCTCGCTGGCTAAGAAGAGTCGCGAGACCGATAGGATGCTACAGAACCCGGTTGAGGACACTTGAGTCTTCAGCCACCCCATCTAAGATCACTTCGGGTGAGACTTCAGGCTGCTCTGCAGTCTGTCGCCGAAAGGGCCAGTGAGCTAGGGGTTTTGTTGGTACATAACAAGTAAACCCAGGTCTGCCCCCGATGGACCAACAAATGGTTCCGTTGCCGGTTTTGAACAAACTAATGAGCTAATGTTCTGTTGGCATCCTACGAAAGAAGAACTTAACCACTGGGTTGAGTTTAAGGAGGAATAATTTGCTAAAAAAGAAAACAAGAGTCCTAGACTAAGTACAAAGGACTGGTTACAAAAACATATCTTCACTGATCTACATACGATATTTTTTGCGACCTATGGAAATGAGTTGTACGACTGGTTATCAAAGTTGACTGATCATAACATATTCAAGAAGAAAAGGAACATTGTCTGGACACCAGAGCTGATTCAAACCGTGAAGAGTATAGATAATCCCATTTCACGGGCACTAGACTTCTGGCTTGCGAGTTTGCTGGAAGGATTCATTACAGAGTTTGCAGTTGATCAAAGAAAAAGTTTCAGCGAAGCAGAGAGGTACTTCTTCAAAGGCTACTGTGGTAGGTACCTAAGCTCTTTAAACTTGTTCATTAAGATTTTATTACATGAAAAAGGAGTAATGGATTTATTCTCAGATGAATAAGCTAAGTCAGTGTAATGTCACAAGATTTTGAGAGTGATTTTGATGAAATTGGATGTACACATAGTGGTAAGAAATATAAAGTAGATTTCAGATCTTCTCTCTTTGAAAACAGTTCAGAAAGCACTAGAGAACAGAGTCACAGTAATACAGAGAGACCAGTAGGAGCTTTCCCTTACCACCCTTATACCCCGCAGAAAACAACCGGGACTCAGAATAATCCCGTAGGAACTACATCTAGTAGTTCACATACAGTACATACTACCGCTAGATCACCTACACCTACACTGCCGAGTGGTAGTAATACAGCAAATCAACATCCACCACATAGAAACAGAATGGGGGATGACATGAAGTTACCTACCTTCAAGGCTACAGGGGCAGAAGACCCAGAACAACATTGGTTCCTATGTGAAGCCGTATGGACCATTAAACAAATCCAAGATGACAACATTAAACTTGTCCAGTTGGTCACTACACTTAGAGACAGAGCCTTAACATGGTATATGAAGTATACAACAGCACCGGCCAGAACGCTCGTACAGATCAAGACTGCAATGGTTACAGAATTTAAGAAACCTAAGTCTGAGTCACAGTGTATCACAGAGCTTAAAGACATTAAACAGTTACCTATAGAGTCAGTATGGGACTTTGATCAGAAATTCAAAGCTCTTATAGACCAGGTTAGTTTTGAGTTTGCACTAGAGCAGCATAAGGAATGGTTCATCGTAGCACTGCTCCCTCACATCAGACTTCCATTAATGCAACAGAGACTCCGTATGTAGGATGAAGCGTTGGATATGGAAATGAAACTAGAGGCTTCACCTCTAGCTGAGACCAGTACAGGAATGACAAGCTTACAGAACCAGTTAGCCAATCTCACGTTACAGATGCATGAGATGAAGAAAGGAAAAGAGATTGCACAAGAACTATGGTGTATAAAGTGTAAAGGACAGGGCCATACTAAGGATAATTGTCCAGTATTTGTTGTATATTTACCAAGTGGGGCTCCTAACCCCTTATTACAGACTCAAGGGCCGTGGTGTGAACTCTGCAGAACAAGAGGACATCGACCACCGGAATGCCCTTTACTTCAGAGGTATGTACAAACCCTTAAGAACTTATATTGTAACTTCTGCAAGTCAGTAAGTCATGATGAAAATAATTGCCGAGCTTATGATCTTATGATAGAAAGAAAGAATGACTTGTATAGAGTCTAGTCAGAAACACCAGGTCCAACAGCAGGACCACAGCATGAACCGGCTCGTGATGGCCATGGAGGAGGATTCAGAGGACGAGGCTGTGGGGGAGGCTTTGGCCGTGGCCGTGGACCTATTACTTGTTACAATTGTGGAATTGTAGGACATTATGCTAGGGATTGTCAGAACCCTAGTACGACATGTAAGTATTTCAAGTCCTATGATCACCCTATAGAAGAGTGTCCGATCTTGATAGCCAAGATTAGGGAACTGTTGGCAATCAGCCACAA
>LPNX010071691.1:2518-45576 GCA_001517045.1 Pseudotsuga menziesii | reverse complement strand
ATTTTGGAAAGTTTTAAAACTAGATCTATGAAGTTTTATGTATATACATGACATAAGTATTAAATTAAGTCATTAGTTAGTTGTCATGCAAAACATTAGGGGATATGATTTCGATACTATATCGCCTTGAACGCTACCACCTTTCACGCTCAAACTGGAGAAGACCATTAATTGACAGAGTTTACGAGAGCCATGTGTCAAACTAATAACGCCTGTTACTTGGATCGCTGAGTTAGCATGGAGATGTGGCTTGCACCTCATAATTAACTGACAGCTGCGAATATATTGATGATTTGTATCATCAGGATTTAATGTTGATAGCCATTCCATTTCGTAACGATGTACGAGCTCATCATGACCACTGTGTATAATCAATGCCTTGATTTACAATCCATCAATCACACGATCCCTGATATGTCGAATTGGTTAAGTTTTACTGTTAGTCATGGCTAAACATGCATGTATCATAACAGAACGTTGGCTATAGCATTCATCATCGCTAAGTTCAGCTAAATGGCCAAATTTAGAGCTCCCATATATGTTAGATCTGAAGCATGTGAAATTTTGATATTTCGCATCATGTCATCCACTTGGATACCTATCCCCTCCCTCTTCACATCGCCATTCATTCCATTTCAAAACCAGGATAGTGCTGAGGAAGTTATGGCTCCGTTGAATCGTTTCGAAATCTCAGGTTCAGAGCTCGTAGAAGCAGATGAGAAGGTTGCCTTACTATTTGAAAAAGTTGGGTGGGGGCAGTTCTTTAAGTGTTTTAACGGCCATAACACAGAGGTGACCAAACTGTTTGCCTTGAATTTTAAAGAAGACGTTGTGCAGATCGGGGGTTTTAAGTTTATCGTTAACGAAGACAAAATCGCAGAGGCAACAAAGCTCCCACAAGTTGGAGAGCGTTGGTTCAAAGGTAGTAAGGTTAATAAAAAGAAGTGTTTATCCTTGCTGCTGCCACTATTAGATAATACAAAACTGAAGATAGGGGTCTCTGTCAACTTATTGAAGCATGAATGGTGAGCCTTCTACGAAATTTTGGTCAGGTATGTGTCCTGCGATGGACGTTTTTCTCACCTAAACTATTCCCACTTAAGAATCCTATTAGCATTAAAGGGCTGTAGGCTTAATCTACCATTTTATCTATGGCAAAGTTTGAAAAAGATGTCGCATGCGGTTCAAAGTTTTGATAACCCTGATAGAGGTTTATTTCACCATGGTTTAGTCAAAATCATACTACAGCATCAACTGTCCTTGAAGGGTAAATTGTGGGATGAATTTTTAACTGAATGTCATTTAGGGCTGACTCAATATTGGCCGAACCCCTCCCCAAAGACCCGTAGGAAACAGAAGGCCACTGCTAAGCCTGAGGTTAATAATGTTCCTGAGACTGAATCAGAGGGTAAAGGGCTTGAGGAATCCAATTTACCCATAAACGCTAGTATCAGTAAGGACGATGTTGATAACATAGTTCCCTGTTGCTCTGAAGCAGTCTTGAACCAAGCCCCATCTGATAAATATCATAGTACTCCTGCAAAAACAGAGGACAGGTTAACCGAAAGCAAAAATATTAACGTTGTTGATTGTAAAAATCTCTCCAAGCTAGATAATCCTCGTAAACATGGCAAAGAGTCTATGTATAAACTAGATCATCTAGCACAGGTATGCTGCGATAAAGGAGGGTTTAAGTCAGACAATCTTGTGTTTTCAAGGAGGATTACTAGAAGCATGAACAATGTCCCTACGATTTCGGTTCTTATGGCTAATCGACAAGATACTCAGCTCGCCGTCGTCCATATTGAGGACAACGTTCCATCGTCGGTGCCTGACACTATTCATATAAATGATCCCACTCATATAAAGGATAATAGTGCAAAATTGGGTAAGGCCGAGGTTGCTCCATCATGTATGGACACCTGTATTTCAGACCCTGAGCAATCTTTTATCAGTCCTTAGTCATTTGATCAAAACATTGATAACCCTAATCCTCCTCAGGAAGCCAATTCAGGTCATAAAAATGAAGAAGAAACTCTTCAGCAAGTTCTGGACAAGGCATACCAGACTAAGATTACAGAATTGAAAGATGAACTTAAACACTGTCAATCTAATGCAGCACTGATAGAGGAAGAAAATAGGACATTTAGAGAGGAGTTGTTGAATTGGATTAGTAGGTGGAAAGAAATGAATATAAAAAAGAACCAATATAAAAGGGCAAAAAAGTCAATAATAGGTACGAATCAACATCTGCTTGAACAAATAGAAAAACAAAAGTTAGTGATTATCAAGCTTAAAGCCAAATTAGCCGAAGCCAGAAGAGTAGTCGATCTTCAAAATAGAACTTGATGGTTATTCTCATTTTTCAAAGTACATGGGTTGTTTCGCTGTTAAATAGGTAACAAAAGTTTTGTTATGCATGCCTGTGAAATCGCAGATTTTACAGGCACACATTTAAATTTTAGTTTATTTTGTTACATCTGTTTTAATTGATTTTAATGAGATGCTTTGTTTGTTTAAACACAGGTGGATATGTCATCGCTCTTCTCCACAGTTTCAGGACGTTGTTAATGTGTTGGTTGGAAGATGTGGCTGTTCATTGAAGACTGGAATTTCAACTACGGCCATGAATTTTCCAAGTACCTTTAAACTAGCAAATATTCAGGCTAGTCGTTTTTCATTGTTATAGTGACAGTTGTTTTGTAAAAGAGATTCGATTCTCTTTGATAGTTATAGGAACCCTATAATATTGTATCTAGCATTGATGGGGAAAACTGAATCAGAAAACTGATAGTATTATATAAGTTAGGAATTTTTGAGAAATAGGAGATGGAGTGACTGAAGAGAGACATACTTGAGATATATTTTGTTGCTGGTTTTATTTCATTACTGAAGTTGAATCTTTGGATATGGGATGCAACTGGAAATCTCCAGGTTGATATCATGACTGGTATTGTTTTGGATATACTCTATATTTCAGTATATTATCTTCTATTTTAATATTAATACAGTATGCTTTGTTATACTTGTGTTTAATTGCAATTCTCACTTTGTTAGCTCAATATTATATTTGAATTAATATATCATTGTGACTAAATTTATTAGTATTTTTACTATAAATTTAAGCTATAAGGATATACATTTCTGTCTATTAGATATCATGTGTATTTTTACAGTTATTTCATACTAGACATCATCTTTTATTCAAATAGCTATGTTGATTATTAGTTATTAATTAATTTCAGAAAATTGAAATAATTGTTTATTTTCAGTTTCTCTGTTAAGTTATTTTATAACAGAATCATTTATTATGTATGACTTAAATATTTCTATTTAGAATCGTACACTTTATCTTTCTGTTCATCTTATATTAATTAATAATTAATATAGTATTTAAAACGCTCTCAGTTGAGATAGAATAGATAGGATAGTTAAGATAGCCCAGATTAGTTTTTTTTCTAGTTAACAGCTGTTAAATAGCATTAGTGCAATTTTAGGATAGTTTAACCAGTCCTTTTATATTCGAAAAAATTAAATATAAAATTTCAAACAATCAAAGACTTTTCTTAATAAAGCAAGTATAGAATAACATAGGCAGTTTAAATTAATCTTTAGGGTTTAGTTAGACAGAAAAATAGCATTAGGATAGATTTTGCTGAATTTTAGTTTCTCCTTAAGAGAAAAATCAGCTGGTAGCAGGACCATAACCTGCGAGATTTTGCTACTCCAAACACACCGGACGCTACTTTAAGCTGATTGTGTGGGCATAATCTCCTTGTTGGCTGAGGTTAGAAAATCGGGCCAACAGGAACCTAAGCCAGCAGTACACTAGAACATCCAGCTTATTGCTGCTGAGTAGAAAGAGCCAGAACCAAGAGTCAATATAGTGACTCACAGCAGTGCTTCTATTAGTAGAACATCGCAGGACGATACAGAAAAGAATACAGGTCCGCAGTGGGTGCGCAAAGCGACTAATAAATGAACACCACTCGACCTGCAGAAGAACAAAGAAACGTTTCAGTAAGCAAAAACTTTCTTTACTAAACCTACAGCATCAGGATCGCAGGTACTTCCGTGCAGGGGCATACCGTAGCAAGAACCTTGTGGCATTAGTCCTGTGCAGATATCGCAGGCTACCACATCGAGAAGATGCGAAGAGGATGAGTCGACAGGAAGTGTACAATCCTTCCTGTGGAGCTGCTTAAAACTCGTTAGAAATGAGAAAGCTATCGGAGAGCTTCAGCGTATCATAGATCAGTGTCAGCCATCTTCTTCCGTGGGCAGTGCGCAGCGTGCTGTTCATAATATTATGGGACATACAAGAATAGGAAGATAGATGAGACTCACAACACAAGTTGGAGAATTTGAAATGGATGAGGTAATCCTAGATTTAGGATCAGAGGTAAATGTTCTGACTAAGCAGACATGGGAACATATGGGTAGCCCTAAGTTATGCAGATCGCCTATCCATCTACGCTTAGCCAATCAGCAGCGGGTATCACCACTGGGTCGATTACCGCAGGTACCAGTTGATATTGACGAAGTTTATAGCTTTGCAGACTTTGAATTTATAGAGATCATTGGCGATAGTAGACCATACCCAGCTTTACTAGGTATTGATTGGGCAATCGATAACATGGCTGTTATCGACTTAAAGAAAAGACAAATGACCTTTGAGGATAAGCAGATCTGAGTCATTGCACCGTTGGATCCTTTCCAGGGTCCTCGCTACATTGAACCTATCAGGGAAGAGGAGGAGGTGCGCAACATGGAAAGTATTTATCAGATGACTGCTAATAAGAGTGATTACATCAACCCCACCGCAGAAGGAAACATTATTTGGCGATGCGACAGCTCATGCGCATCAGACTCGGATGTTGGTCTAGAAAACTGGCAGAACAAACTTTACGAAGTCTCAGCTCGCAGATGTGCATTTATGACTAAGTCACTGCGATGGATTGGTGTAGAGATCATTGATATTCCGTCGTTTCATGGCTTATCGAATGTCAATAAATTTTTACAGCAGTTTGAGCAGGAAATCCCTCAGGAGCAGAGGTTGACAACTATGGACCTTGCAGTAAAATCCACACCTACAAGATGGTGGCATGCACATAAAGAACATATCGCATGATGGGATGATCTTAAGAGACTGATGACGATCAGATTTTCTAACAACAAGGGGCAGTTACAGCAGAAATACATAGGAGAGAGTGACCCCAGGTCACATATTCAGATTTGTGAACAAAGTTGGTCGGATATTCCAGAGGATGAATGGGTTCACTTATTCATTCACACTTTAGACACAATTCCAAGGAATTGGTACACTGAGACAGAGTTGCGCAGAGGAACCATCATATGGCCACTTATGATAGACAGCTTCCTACTCACTTTCACTTTTGAATCTGAGTATCCAAGCATTGATCAGGCTCTAGATGTAATAAAGACTAAGGTATTTGATGAATGTACCCTATCAGTGCCTGCTCAGCCTGATTGGGCCAGCCAGTTGGAACATGCACTAGAGTGTTACAAATTCGCAGCAGAACCAGAGGATGAGGATGAGAATCCTCGCAGTGTCGAAATTCCCGAGTCAGAAGGGACTCGCGATGTTGATGGACCTAGACTAGAAATTCCAGCTATCACAGAACCTATCAAGATTAAAAAGATCAATATTGGCATAGAAACAGAACCTAAGTTTGCCTCTATTGGAAACTATTGGGATGATGAAACAATAGGACACATTGCAGATCTCTTACATGACTATCAGGACCTATTTCCCACTAAGTTCACGGAGATGAAGGGAATAGTAGGAGATTTGGGAGTCATGCACATACCATTGAAAGAGGATGCTAGGCCAGTTAAGCAGTGTCCATACAGATTGAATCACTGCTATAAAGAAAAAGTTAAGGATGAAATTGATAAGATGCTAACATCAGGCATCATTGAGCCAGTAGAATAAAGAGAATGGGTTAGTCCCATGGTCGTGCAGGAAAAGAAAACCAAAGGAGAAATCAGGATTTGTGTCGACTTGCGCAAAGTCAATGACGCATCACTTCATGACCCATTTCCGACACCTTTCACTGATGAAGTGTTAGACAATGTGGGAAGACAGGAGGTCTACTCCTTCACTGATGGCTTTTCAGGCTATCACCAGATCAGAATCCATCCAGAGGATCGACACAAGACCACTTTTGCGACAGAATGGGGCTCATTCCAGTACACGGTAATGCCGTTTGGTCTTATAAATGCTCCAGCTATATTTTCTAGAGTAGTAGTTGCTGTATTTAAGGAATACATCCATAAATTCTTAGAAGTCTATTTTGTCGATTGGACTGTATTTGGATTAATCGACAAGCACATAGGAGATTTAAGGCTCATGTTAGAGAAATGTAGGCAATATCAGATTTCTCTTAACTTGAAGAAATGTATATTCTGTGCACCATTTAGTATTCTTTTGGGTCATATTGTTTGCAGACAAGGCTTCATGGTAGATCTTGCAAAGATTGCCATCATTGTACATCTCCCAGCACCCAACTCAGTCAAGCAATTGAGAATAGTGCTCGGTCATACCGGGTACTATAGAAAATTCATCAAAGGTTATGCAAAGATCACAACACCTATGGAAAATTTGTTAAAGAAAGACATGAAATTCCTATGGAATGAGGAATGCCAACAAAGTTTAGACACACTTAACGAGAAGATGGTTACAACACCCATCTTAGTATTCCCAGATTGGAACAAGCCATTTCATGTACATGTGGATGCATCTGGCATCGCACTGGGGATTGTCTTAACACAGCCAGGAGAAGGAGGTATTGATCACCCTATCGTGTACTCAAGCAGAAAGCTATCTACTGCAGAAAAGAACTACACCACCACAGAAAGAGAAGGATTAGCTATGGTGTATGCTCTACAAAAGTTCAGGCACTACCTATTGGGTCCCCGTTCAAGATGTTTACTGACCATTCTGCTTTAAAGTATTTGGTCAATAAACGAGTATTAGGAGGAAGGATCTGTAGATGGTTACTCTTATTTTAGGAGTACGATTTTGAAATTATTGTAAAACCAGGAAAATTAAATGCCGGACCTGATCATCTATCGTGGATCGATTCAGGAGAAGAACCAAGTAATTTAGAGGATAATCTGCCAGATGCGCAATTATTTTCTATCTAGATTGCAGATGAGTACTATGAGGATACTATTCACTTTCTCACTACAGGGTGGGCACCAGTTGACTTTACTAAACAACAAAAGAAACATTTAGTTGTGAAAGCAGCAGACTTCACTTTGATCGCAGGACATTTATATCAGTTAGGTCCAGATGAAGTCTTGTGTAGATGTGTGATGCCGCACGAGAAAGAGACCATTATAAGAGAAGCACACTCAGGTACCGCAGGAGGTCATTTTGTAGGAAATCCGACTGCTCAGAAAATCCTGACTGCAGGGTTATGGTGGCCTACTTTGCATAAAGACACTAAGGAGTTTTGTAGATGTTGCAATATCTGCCAGAGGGTAGGAAAACCTTCGCGAAGAGATGAAATGTCACTGCAGCCACAGATTACGCTGTGAGCATTTGACAAGTGGGCTATAGATTTTGTGGGTCCTATCAACCCACCAGGGAAACGAATTGGTGCGAGATACATCATCACAGGAACAGAATACCTCACCAGGTGGGCAGAGGCTAAAGCAGTAAGGAATTGTGATGCTGCTACAGCTGCACAGTTCATTTTTGAAAACATCATAACTATATTTGGATGTCCAGTAATTTTGATGAGTGATCAAGGCACACATTTTCTGAACCGCACTATTGAGGCCTTGACAGAGGAATTTCAGATCCAGCACCATAAGAGCACTCCCTACCATCCTCAAGCTAATGATATGGTGGAGGCATTTAACAAGATTCTAGAAAATGCTCTTACTAAGATCCGTGACAGCCAAAGAAATGATTGGGACCTCAGGGTTAATGCTGTATTATGGGCTTATAGGACTACATGCAAGAAAATTACAGGACACACACCTTTCAGCTTGGTGTATGGACAAGAGGATGTTATGCCTATGGAATACATTATTCCCAGTTTAAGAGTTGCTCAAGTTACCGAGATAGCTGATACAGATACGATGAATGAAAGGCTAGCGCAACTGCTTTCCTTAGAGGAAGACAGATTCATCGCAGGATTTCATCAGAAAGTGCAGAAGGCACGAGAGAAAGCTTGGCATGACAGGCACATCAAGAGCAAGAGTTTTTAGATAGGAGACCTAGTGTTCCTATATGACAGTAAGTTTGTTAAGTTCCTAGGGAAATTCAAGACGCATTGGTTGGGGCCATATCAGATTCAATATGTTACAGAAGGAGGTGCCGTTCAGCTCAACAAACTGAACGGGGAGCTTCTTCCTACGTTGATTAATGGCAGTAGGCTTAAGCTCTATAGCGACAGCCACTCCACCCTTCTTCCCTAACCTAGACAGCTTGGAGAGTGCAGATGCCCAGTGTAGTTGAAATGAGGCATTGCACCGGTAATTAGTCTACACTGGCAGGTAAAGAGTTTTAAGTATTCTAAGTATAAGGAATTGCTGAGGAAAGTTTATTGAAAAAAAAAAAAGAAGAAAATTTTATGTTTCCCAAGTCATAATACGCTTGCGGAGTTTTTGAAACGTTGCGGAGTTACATCGCAGCAATGTGATGCTCCCCGTGCCACGTAGACAAGTTCGAACAGAGACAGAGGGCCAGTCACTTCGCCTTTTGACAAGCAGTTAATCCAAAAATGACCGATATACGTTACCCTAGATTTGGCAACAATATAATGATTTTTCTAGATTTACTAAATCTTGGTCGAGACCGGCGCCTATACACAAGTTTCGAGGGAAATTTGATCGGATTTCAGCAATTAATGAGGATCGAAACGATAAGTATTGTCTTGTCCATGCAATTAATACCACCGATGGGTCTAGCTAGATGACCATTGTTTCGAAGAGTATCACCTTCCTTATAAAATAAGAGATCATTCATACAGAAGGGTTACTTTTGCGAATTCTGAGAGTTATAGAGCAATTTGTAAGAGTTTCCCCTGTGAAGAGATACTGCAGTTACAGAGTGCTGGTTTTCCCCAAATTTGCAGCCATTGCCAGTTCAAAGTATTGCACTGAGTGGTTTTTGTCTGAGACAGAACCTTTAGAAGACATTGTGTAGAGATTCCAGCGTGGTGGCCTTGCGTCCGCTATGACGACGTCGCATAGGGTTGCGAAAGTAGGTACATCATAGGTCAGACAACCTCCAAGGATGAGGAGTCAATCTCATATAGTAAAAGAGTCCAGCCCAGAGCCGGAGGAAGAAGTTCATATGGCAACATAATACATCATGCCATGAGTTGAGGACGCACCAGAGGTACACATTCCCAAGGGTGCTAAGTTTCATGTTCCCCTTCCGTCGATTGATTCCTGTGTCAAGGAAGATGGAGATCTGTTAGGATATGCCCATGTTCTCAAATTTATAGACTATAACCTTGGAGATAGTAAGACATATCCTCAGTTTCATCCAGATCAGTATCTTACGGTTAAGAGGAACCCGAGGACCAGCACAGATGAGTTTGTTCCTATGGAACATGTCTAGATTCTTGAGCAGTCAGGCCTGCTCAACTTGTTGAGAATACCACATTTTGGACAAGGTGCAGAGGTTAATGCCGTGGTGCATGTGCTACTTTCTTGTGTACATGGAGGTTACCTCTGGCTAGGTAACAGGATCGATCTGAACGTCGATCTGATACACCGCCTCACCGGGCTGTCCAAGACCGGTAGGGACCCTCAGACACATATATCAGGTAAGAGCAAGGATTCCAAGCTACCAACAACCCTAGTTACCAAGTATAAGCTACAAAGAGGAGGTCGGGCTTATGACCTCACAACAATACCAGACGATACACTCAGATTTAGAGCCAGTCTGCTCGTAGGCAGACTGTTAACGAAATTTCGGCCAAAGGAAGTCATAGGATCAATAATTCACCTTGCCATACAAGTCGCGGAAGGTGAACAATTTAATTGGTGTTTATTCTTATTAAATATTTTTCTTCAAGATTGTTTGTCAGCAAAGGATGAGCTGAACCACCCCTTCCATTTCTCGTGGCTGCTCATATTATGTGCATTTGTCGGATAGAAAGAACCGCCCCATACCCAGTTTCTACAGTTACAAAGCGGCGAGCCCAGAGGCGTGCGCTATGCAAACTTATGGGAGAGTACCAGCCCAGTAAAGAAAAAGATCAATATGATAGTATTCTATGAATACTATAAGCTATTGAAGAAAGTCATCCAGGAGACACTGCGGATCAGTACAGAGACTGTGGACATGTATGATAATCGGCTTGATTTCATGGCAGACAACCATACAATCTACCTAAGGCCAAAAGGGTCTAGAACGGATAATTGGGAAAATGGTTCATTCAGGATGACAACGCAGGATATAGAATATGTCATTAAAGACTTTGATGAAGAGTGGAAGAAGGTATTAGAAGATGCCACAGTACAACCACCAGGTTCTGCACAAATAGACCCACCGGACAAAGGCAAAGACAAAGTGGCATCCCAGACAAAAGATACAGCAGAAGCGCCACCACTGACATAAAAGAGAAAAGATGCAGAAGAGGTGTCACTAGGGACACCCAAGAAGAAGAAAAAAACAAAAGCTTCAAAGGAACCTACACAGACTATACTGAAGGAGGATGACTATGAATTCATTGCAATAAGATTGCAGGACGCGATGAAGGAATCATTTCAGGCGATGCAGACATCACAGGACAAGCTGCAGAGCACGGTTGATCAGCGGCTTTCGGAATTGAAAGCACTAACGGAGAAGACTGCCACAATGCAGAGTCCTCCAGTCCAGGCGACGACAGGAGAAAGTTCAACACCATCAACTTCCCGCGAGAAAGTCTTGGCAAAGGATCGCAACAATACAGTGTTGATACCGTCAGGGATCATCCGACTCCTTGCTTCGATGATCAATGTACAGATACAGTTTAGACAACCTGTCGAGGTTAATCTGGCCCAGTTCCCTGTTGATCAATTATAGATGGTCCAACAACAAATAGCCGCAGAAATCAGTGATATAGAGCTTGCGACTTATAAACAGAACACTCAGTTGAGGAAACAGAATGCAGAGCTCACCACATGCCTTCACAAACAAATGGAAGAGTTAAGAGTACATGAAGAAAAAGAACAGGATATCAGTCAGGTCCTGCAGAACATCGCACTGGAGTTACCCCAGTGTAACATAGAGTTTTCCTTACCTCTACCCTAGAAGGTAAGAAGAATTGCAGACAGAGCAAAGGATCTGGAAGAGACAGTGGTCAAGATGGAGGAAGACCACAAGGCGCAGATTGCCGAGCTTGAGGCTCGAGCACCAGGGACACCTCAGGCAGAAAAGGAAGCAAGGGAAGAGGCCTTTAGACTTGCTTCAACACAGATGAAGAGTTGCATAGATGACGCACAGTCATTACTAGCTAATGCGACGAAGACATGGTCGGAGCTAGATGAGCTCCCAGATAGACTGGAATTGCAGCAGAGTATCCAGCACATAGAGAAGACCACAACAACAATAAAGGAAGAAGTCAAGAGATTATGAGCTCTTGCAAAGATGAAGAAGACGACAGAGATGAACCGTTTGCAGCAGAAAGTGCATCGGTTAAGAGAAAAGAAGATACAGTTTAATAACCTGCTTCAACCATATCAGAAACAAATCGCAGAGCTGGTCGATGCGGTTGAGCAGAAGGTTAAGGAGTTCACTACAAGCAAACGTGATATTGATGATACAGAAGACTCCAGTGTTAGTCAAGCTATGCTTGA
This sequence comes from Pseudotsuga menziesii, assembly GCA_001517045.1. NCBI lineage: Eukaryota > Viridiplantae > Streptophyta > Pinopsida > Pinales > Pinaceae > Pseudotsuga > Pseudotsuga menziesii. The sequence goes on along the minus strand of LPNX010071691.1, from coordinate 33,747 downwards.
GACGTCACAAGAGTGTGTCAAAGTTATGAATAAAGAAGTCGTAGGACTTCGCAAGAGACTTACAAAGACTTCGCAGGAAGCCAAGGAGAAGCTACAGCAGGAGAAGCCAGCTGTTAGTGGCTCATGGATGAGCCATAAGTAAGTGTTAGGGGACTGTTGGAGTAGGGTCCCGCAGCTACAGGAAAAGCTGCTACATCAGGACAGGGAAGTCAAAGAAGACAGTATTTGAGCGACCGAGAAGAGAGAGCTCAACCATTGCACTTAAGGCAGTGACGAAGATAGGAGGGATCAGCTACCCTCATAAAGGAAAAGGAGCAATGGGCCAAGGTATTGAAGACGAAGGACAATAGGAAGCTGTGCCCATACCCACGATCAGCGCCGGGAAGCGTGGAAGACTACAGGAAACTGTGGTGTGACGGTAAGCGGCAGCCCACAGTACAGACGTGCCGACTGTCACAGTTAGGGTTTTTGGGTTACTGTTGGGAAAATCCCATAGTTTTGTAATGGCGAGACCTTCGGGCCGCCTATATAAGGATGTATTTTGTAATGTAAAAGGTTAGATAGTGAGACAATTGGGTAGCTGCTTAGACAGTCAGACGTAAGGTATCCTCTGAGTCATTTAGCTAGCCAAGTGTCTCTAGTGTCTCAGTATTGTAAGAGTTAAGCTCTGGTTCTTTTATTCAGTCAGTAGTTATCTTACTGTAACCAGTAGCTGGCTCTAAGAGCATGTATGTAACAATCTGCAGGGATTGAGAGGGAGAGAGGAGGAGTATATTGTAAGAAGGCAATATAAGAAGAAGAAGAGATCTAAGAGAGAAGGGCTCTCGGTTGTGTGTGTGGAGTTTCCCAGAAGATCTCAGGCTGCATAGTAGGTTGCAGCGGAACTGTGTTTACCCTCTCAAGATATAATATAAAAACCAGTTCCCGTGGATGTAGCTTCCCCCTTGGAGGTGAACCATGTAAAATCCGTGTGTGGTGCGACTACTTCATGTGTTTGTGCTTTACTTATGTGTTATCTGTTACCTGTTACATGAATGTTGCTTATCAGTGATGAATGTATGTATGTTATGCTTCAGTTATAGCGCATAGAAGGTTAACCGCAAGTTGAATGTATCAAGTAGTCTGTATATGAGTTTATTAGTGCTTGGTTCATGTTAGTTGACATTTATTGTGTTAAGTGACTCCGATATATGAGTTCCGCGAGTTCAGTATAGTTGATGTTAAGCATATTAGACTATAGGAGTCTAAGTGAGGCTGTTAGCTTAACTAGTATACTAAGAGAGAAGCCTTTGGGCTGTGAGAGCCATATTGAAGTCTTACCATAAAGGATATCGCAGCATAGAAAGGCGATATCGCACTGTCGGAGGAATCACGGTGTGAGATATCGCAGTGTAGAAGGGTAGCCGAGGAGATAGTTTGCGCATCGCTCTAGAGGCAATGATGCGATAAGAGACCGCTCCCTCCCAGGGCCAGCGAGTAAGAAAGGTCGCCATCGCAGAGAGAGATCTCGCTGGCTAAGAAGAGTCGCGAGACCGATAGGATGCTACAGAACCCTGTTGATGACACTTGAGTCTTCAACCACCCCATCTAAGATCACTTCGGGTGAGACTTCAGGCTGCTCTGCAGTCTGTCGCCGAAAGGGCCAGTGAGCTAGGGGTTTTGTTGGGACATAACAAGTAAACCCGGGTTTGCCCCAGAGGACCAACAGAAAGAGAAGGACTATCTATGGTAGTTTCCCTTAAAACATTTCGACACTATTTGCTGGGAGGACACTTCAAGATGTATAAATATCATTCTGCATTGAAATATCTGGTCAATAAGCTAGTGTTGGGGGGGAATATTTTTCAATGGATTCTCCTCTTCCAAGAATTTGGCTTTGAGATTATTGTTAAACTAGGTTGACTGAATTCAATACCAGACCATCTGTCGAGACTAGAAAGTGGAGAAGAGCCTGGTAATCTCGGCGATAGTCTTCTCGACGCATAATTATTTACAATCAAGATGTTTGACGATCACTATAGAGATATTATACATTTCTTGAGTATGTGATATGTTCCAGAAGGATTCAATACTGTGACATAAGAAACACCTAATTGTTAAAGTTGAAGACTTCTAAATGATTGTGGGACAATTATACAAAATGGGACTAGTTGAAATCCTTTGTCACTGTGTCTTGGAACATGAGCGACCGATGATATTTAATGAAGCACATGCTGGTGTTGCAGGAGACCATTACGAAGGAAAAACATAGTGTGTAAGATACTACTAGCAAGATTGTGGTGTCCTACTTTGCATGCAGACGCTAGAGATTATTGTCACAGTTGTGATATCTGCCAAATAACTGGAAAACCGTGATGACGATATGAGATGCTGCTAGTACCATAGATAAATTTACAGGCATTTGAAAATTGGATGTTAATTTTGTGGGACCTATTAATACACTAGGAAAAAGAACGAGTGCACATTACATTATCACTATGACAAATAACTTGACCTTATCGGATGAAGAAACACTAGTAAAGGATTCTACTGCTGCGACTGCTGCAAGATTTCCGTTCGACCTTGTATTAACCCGATTTAGATGTCCAAAGATTTTGATAATGTTTTTTATATCTGCAGAAACCGACACAAATAATGCAAATGACTTGAAATATTATTATGATTATAACACTTGTTGATTAATGGATTGAAAATATAGAGAACAAATTGGAAGATACAAGGATTTTGATTTTGCTTGAATTGACCTCACTAGTAATGACCAAATTATTATGGAGAAACTATATCTTATTATTGAGGAACACTAAGAGTTTTCCACGTATTTTTAAAACAATATTAATGGCGGGTTAACTTCAAATGTAAAAAAAATAAGAAGAAAATCTATGATTTAGAAGGGAAGTCCATAATAAGACAAGAGAACGGAGCAAGGAAGGTAGTAATCCACGGTACACGAGAGTAAAAAAATACAATGATAAAGAATTTCAAGGAAGATAAATAAATGATTGGATAACGTCTTAAGAGGAAGAAGTAGATGATAAGGGAAGAAGTAGATGATAAGGTTGATATACGTATAGTATTTAGTATTGTTATTATATATCTGTGGAGAAAAGTCAAAACTAAGGATAAGGTGCATGTAAAAATGAATATTAGAGAGTTATTATTGTAAGATAAATTTTAGAAGAAAGAGTGGATGTTATAAGAAAGAGTGGATGTTACAGTGACAAAAAAATAAGATAAAAAAATAAAATAAAATAAAATAAAATAAAAATATGATAGACAAAGAAGATGAAATATTTAATAAAAAAATAATACACATTGAAATAAAACCAACATAGATCCAAATCCTAGGCTCTATCAAGCACCAAGAGGGATCAAATCTCTAGAAGTGCAAACCTCTTTTTATGTATCCATTGATTTGATTCAAACCAAGAGACACATCTTTTTATTTAAGGTCCATATATAATATTTTTATTATTAATATTTAATATTATTTATGGCAGACATATACTATTTATTATTATTTTTTATTTTGTTTGGAATGGACATTACAACATTTCCCCATACATGGTTTTAAGACCATATGCAAGGCCCTCTTACAACCATGGGTTGTTTAGGAGGCCTTGCACATGGTCTTAAAACCATTTGCAAGGCCCTCTTAAACCATGTACAATAAAACCATGGGTTGTTTAGGAGGCCATGGTTTTAAAACCATGTGCAAGGCCCTCCTAAACCATGTACAATAAAGCCATGGGTTGTTTAGAAGGCCTTGCACATGGCTTTAAAACCATGTGCAAGGCCAACATTTTTTTGCAGATAATTCAATTTGTTTTATTATTATTATTATTATTTTAGGTATGAACATTACAACATCTCCCCCATATTGTGTTTTTTTTGTGATCCACATATTTTTTACGTATAATTAAATGTTTACTTTTTTATTGTTTTGTTCGGTAAGAAGATTACAACATCTCCTCCATATTAGATTGTTTTTGTGTCCGACATTTATTTTGGCCTATAATTAGAAAATTTGTTTTTTATTAATAAAAATAACGTTATGTAATGTTACATAACGTTACAAGATCTCCCCCATACTGGGCTGTAGAGCGCCTCTCGGTGCAACCATTGTGTGGAAAATTTTCTTAAAAACCAAATGCAAGTATGGAGGATGAGAGAGTATAATATGGTATTTTTTGAAATGGTACATAAATTTAATTATTATGTCAACATAAAAAGAATATGTAGCTATATAGAATGATTTTGGCTTCAGGGGTAAGGTAGCATTTAATATTGGACAAAGTCATAATGAGTTTTGTAAGACATTATATTGGTGGATGCATGCCACTTGCTGTTGGGAAAAATAAGGCAATATGATGCAATACATGATGTAAGGAAGAAAACCTATGTGTTTTCCTAGGATGAGAATTAATTTCAAATATTTTCCATGAAGTTTTATTGTTGTTACTAACAAAGTTTAGGAATATGTTGGAGAAGATAGTTGAATAAAGTAAATGAGCACATAGACTTAAAGGTTTTTGCAAAAGTTGGAAAGTTTTGAACAAGTATAAAAATAGTCACAATGCTTCGCATAGTGAATTTCCATTTCCATTGAGTGGACGATATTATCAGAAACCACTAAACTTATGGTTGATATGATTTGCCAACATAAATGTCTTTAAGTTTCAACATGCCTAAATTCATAGTTCTTTACCATGTTGGTTATTTATCATTTATCCTTGTATATACGGTTTCTAGTAAATTACAAGTATATAATATTAACCAATCTTGTTATGTATTATCTTATGATTGTACCAATGATAACTTCATATTTTACCATGTATTAAAATAAGAAATACACTACATAAAACTCATACATTGACACACCAAAAATGCATTTATATTTGGAAATTCGTATGAGAAACCAACATTGAAGAGGAGGCTTTGCTCAACTCCTAGAAATCTTAGAGAGCTGCAAATTATAACACATATACATTGCAGCCCTTATCCTGTGAAAATGAATCAAATGTTAATGATAGGTAGCTACCTTAAATCTACTCTCAAGGTTTCACAATCTTCTTCCAACAACTCAATTATGCTTGGATTGGTGTGCCTTTGAATTTTCTTACCTCTTAAGTTATGATCCAAAAACAATTAGTAGATGGTTCAAGTGAAAACACAAAGTTGGTATACACTTTTTGCCTGATTTTTGACAAAAACTGCAAAAAATTATGTTTTTCAACTTACGACCCTTTCAAACCCATATCCCCATTAGGAATTTCACCTTGACATAAACACAATAGGTTTAGAGAATTCTATTAGCTTCGTACTCATATATTTTTGATTTTTTTTTATAGACATATAGTAGGACAAATTTGACGGGCACCAACAACATATACCAAATTTTTAGGTTTGGATAATGAGTGACATGTGTGCCCTTTATTTTTTTTAGAGATGGTTATTCATTTTACGGAAACCAAATGCACGTTCATAATCTACACAGATTGTACTTTGCAATGAACTATATGTTGAGGATTTTCAGACCTAAACACTATTTTTTATTAATTTTTGAAATAACATATGTTTAAAAAATGGTGCCTTATTGACCCATGTTTGTGTTCTTCCATTTTATTTCAAATGTGACTCTTATCATACAAACTAAAACTACCCTTTTGAGGAGGACAATGTAAGGAACATCCCTGTGAGTTTTTACATTTTTGTTGTTGTTGTCACTGTGATGATCTTGAATTTTCATTGTGATTGATTCTCAAAAAATTGTATAGCAACTTCACATTTTCACCCCTTCCTCTTATTTGGAGGAAGGACCTCAATTTTCAACCTTTATGTGAGATCTTGTTGTGAAAGCAATACAATTATGTCCTATTTCAACTATGGAATCCTAGCACTAGCAATGTCTTTGAAAAAATGGGACAACTTCTCCTCTTGGCACATTGAAGATTGAATCTCTTTGTTTGTCAGTTGAAAGGTCGCCTCCTTTCATTTCTACAACTTGAGCAACTCCCTAAATTGGCCTTCAATTCCTTTTAGAACTAAATGTCAATGATTCCAAAATATCTAAATATCATAATTCAACATGGCTCTTTTGGTAATCTTCATAAGTGCTTGATCTCTTTTTACGTGAGTGGAAATAATATCTCCCTCTTGGAAAATCGAAGGTCAAATCTCTTTATTCCCTAAGCTATTTCCCCCCCTTCATTTGAACCATGATTCTTCACCACATAACCCTTTCTATGTTGATCTCCTTGACTAGGGAAGGTAAAGTGAAACTTCATGGGTGACACGTGGCACCGTTTTTATTTCTTGGTACATGCCCCATGGTTGGGTGGCCCAATCCATTATCTTTACATTTTTTCTTTAATGTGTTGCAGAAGGTAGAGATATGTTTTCTCCAATTCACACAAGCTTATGGTGCCTTGTATGGAATGCGAAATATGGAGAGAGGATTTACTATTCCCTTTGCCTTTTTTTCTTTATAGGGTTAAAGTTTTGCATAGCCTTCACATTTTCCATTGTAAATAACTCCACACCTTTTGCAATATTTAGAATCATTGTGAAGTGCGAAGGTGATGCAGGAGCATCCCTCTCTCCATTTGAATTTCAAGCTCAATGTATGATCAGGCATAGAAGGGGTCTTTCGTTTTTGAATGGATACTCCTCAAACTATCACATTGTAAATACACGTATGTTTTATTTTATTCTAGATAGATGGTGAGTCAATTAGGTAAGTCACTAAGAGGATGAGTGAGGCATTGGGTCAATTGATGAATCATGTAACAGATCTCTAATTAGAGGTAGCAAGTCATAGGATAGATTTGATGGTTGCGTTAATTTAAGCATGTTGTTGAGTGGATTAAGGATCTGAACCATAATGGTTCATGAATCTTGTTATGTATAAATGTGTAAACCTATGAGGCAGAGAATATAGAAGGTAGAGATACATAGAATAGTCAGAGATAGATAGAGGTCAGTAGGGCCTGTAGGCATCAATAAAGGCCAATTAAAGATGTATCAGGCCTGAGGAGATCAAAACACAGATTTTGAGAGAAATTAAATGTACATTTTCATTGTGTGAATGAAGAAAAATCCTATTTCAACATATCTTTGTGTGTATGAATGAAATTAAGTCTGAATGTGTAATTTCATGAACTGAATTCTTGGGTAAATTCTCTATTAACGTGTGAGAAGCATGTGTATGAATTCAGGGTTTCTAAAAGTGGGAGAAACAGAGAATGATTAATCGATTCTTTGATCAATCGAAGGGGAACTGGGTAAATAACCCTTGAGGATTTCATTAATGAAATGCGCGCGCAAAGTTAACCTTGTTGCACGTTACAGAGCCGAAATCGATCAATGCAAGAATCAATGAAGACTGCAGTTTAAAGTCTGCGTAGGTTAAAGGGTCTAGATCATAACTGAACCAGATCTATGACTGAGAAGGAATTCCACAAACAGAAGATGCACCAAGTGAAAACAAATCACCCAGATCATACAGTGGGGATTGAAGGTTGAAAAAAGATCAACGATTGTAGTCAAGTTCCACAATAAAAGAAATTAGATCCACAAAGTTAAATGAAGTTCCGCATTTGACTAGAGATCAACGTCCATAAAAAATTCTGCAAAAGAGATCAACGGTTGAGGACAATATCTGCATCAAAATACAGATCGACGGTCACGATCCACCTCGCAGTAGATTAACGATCGAGAAGAATCTTGCCGGAGCAGAAAGGAAAAAGTTTCAAAAGTTCAAGAATAAGAAAAGTAGGATTTTCAAAGTCGTAAAGTGGAAAGCGGAAGGACTAAGGTTGGAAGTTGAATTTTCCGATTCCGAAGTGTGGATGCTAAAGTGTAGAATGTTGAAAGTCGAGAAATTGTAAAACGACGTTTTCTGATTTTCGTAACCCGGTGTGGAAGAGTGAGGTGCGGGAACTAAAATGTGGAAAGTGGGAAAGTGAAGAAACCCGCATGTGAAAAAAAAGGGTGCAAAAACGGTCAAGTTTTGAGGAAGAAGATGAAGAACAACATTTTGGCTATTAAGGAGGACTGCTAAATCCCTCTAAGCTATATAAGTCATCAGTTTAGGTGATAGGGCACACTTCCGAGAGGATGTTCCATTTAGGGACATCAGAAGCTAACACCTCCCTTCACATAACCACAACTAAAAATACATGAAGCTCCATATAAAAATAGTCACAATGCTTTGCCTAGTAAATTTCTATTTCCATTGAGTAGAAAATATTATTAGAAACCACTAAACTTATGGTTGATTTGATTTGCCAACATAAATGTTTTTAAGTTTCTACATTCGTAAATTCATAGTTCTTTACCATGTTGGTTATTTATCATTTATCCTTGCATATATGGTTTCTAGTAAATTACAAGTATGTAATATTAACCAATCTTGTTATGTATTATCTTATGATTGTACTAATGCTAAATTCGTATTTTATCATGTATTAAAATAAGAAATGCACTACATAAAAATCATACAATGACACACCACAAAATGCATTTATATTTGGAAATTCGTATGAGAAACCAATGTAGAGGAGGCTTTGCTCAACTCCTAGAAATCTCAGAGAGATGCAAATTACAAAACATATAAATTGGAGCCCTTATCCCATGACAAGGACTCAATGGTTAAGGATAGGTTATGTAATTTTTCTGTGACATAGATCTTAAATGTAAATTTTTCTTCCTGCAGTGGCAACCTTTGAATATAATACAAATTTTGGTTATGTAAAAATGTTGTATATGTGCAAAACTTCTATTTTTCATTAACAATACTTATAATACTTACTTATAGCTTTTTTCGAACAGTCACATGTATAAGTCCTGTTACCGGTTGAAATGGAAGTATAATTCGTCGGTAAGCATATGCAGGAAGAGTGACCATTGTCACCTCAATCACTAATCCCGAACTTCTTTGAAAGTGGTAAACTCCTAGGGGGAGTCCTATTTCAACCCTGCAAAGACACTTAAACACAAAAATAAATCTTGCATATATGCAGGAAGAGTGACCATTGTCACCTCAATCACTAATCCCGAACTTCTTTGAAAGTGGTAAACTCCTAGGGGGAGTCCTATTTCAACCTCGCAAAGACACTTAAACACAAAAATAAATCTTGCATACATGTGTGTTAGTGAGACAAAACTAGATCTTGCATATATGTGTGTTGGTGACGAGTGCCTAATAAAGTCTAAAGGATAAATTGTAATGAAGGTGTATAAGGATTATACAGTATTATCGTAGCAGTATGTTAGCGATGGGGACCAAAAAGTAAGAGTGTAATTATCGGTTAAGTACCAGCATATAATATATCCCAAAACGTGAGCAAGATGTATGCAATAATTAACGATTAATGAATTAATATGCATTATTTAGCCAACAACATCCAGCACTTGGAACCGAACAAAAGACATGAACAATTTATCAGTTGTATAACAAACAATGAATTCCACAATATGTATAAGCCACTATCAATTCATTCGATGCATGCAAATAGTAAATGTATTTATGTCAGTCATTCAGGAGAACTCGATAATAAAATTGATGGAAGTAGAACTCGATAATGAATCGATAATGTTTGTCACAAATTTGAGTTAATTACAATAGTATGAACTCAGTGATATAGAAAGACAAACAAATTATATGAGTGCAACTTTAGCGATATTAAATTCATAACCGGGAAATATTTAAAATAAAATTGGAACGATGATCATTTTCAGAATGTGTGTATAAGTTGCAGGCTATCACTCTTGTGTATCAACGATTGTTCAAACACCATGCAATAGTATATATACGGCAGTGATATAACCAATTTCAACGTCGCACAAAAATGTAAACAATTATATCAATGTGACTTTGGAGACACCATACTCATCACTATAAAATATGCATTTGAAACCAAGTGGTGATATACTAGTACCGAGTTGAATCGTTAATCATTCCCAGATTGGGCGCATAAGTTGCAGACCGTAACTAAGGTTTGATAACAACGTATACAGTATCCAAGAACAATATTAACCCAGTCAAGCAATAATCACGCACAATTCAGGTAACAGTAAGAAGGTTTAAAACACGATTCTTCGATGTTGATTCAATGAATATCTTGCAAATCAAGGGTGCATATACAGGCTGACAAAAAAGGTGTGCGAATGGTGTTATTACCCATCCACTCTTGAATGTATTTCAAAACAACGCTAGCATAATCGTTGAAAACGCTTTGTTTAATTACATGCAGGATTCAAGGAGTGGCATATCCAATGAAGGGATGCCACGGTAATGGCAGCCAGTGAGGGAACCTTGGCTTGGTGCACGCCCTTGGGAGGAGGTGTATGAATACTACACAGATCTAGAAGAAGGGGAGATGAGGGTGGCAGCCGATAATGTGAGGAGGCACAGGAGGAACCGCTACAACAACAGATGGGGAGTAGATGCAGGCTCGTAAGTAGGCTACAAGAGGAGAAGAGAGGGTAGCAGAAAGGAGAAAAGAAAAGGAGGGTGTCGCAAGTGTTGGATATAACATGCAAATGCAGCGAAGGAGAAGGGATACGGGAAAGGATTAGCGAGAAGAAAGGGGTTTTTGGACAAGTAGATCCGTGGAAGGAGAGTCTGGGAAAGAAAGGGAGAGACCATTGGAGGAACAGCGAAGGTAATAGGGAAGGAACCCGAGGATTGTGGAGCAGGCTGCGAGAAGGGAACACCCCAGTGAAGGTGAGAAGGGGAGATGGAAGAGAAGGACGAGGTAGGAAGAGAGAAACTTAGAGGGCTGCGAAGATAGCAACGAGATAAGGATGGATTTAAACTAGGGATGCAAGGTAGAATGAGAGGCTAGGAGGGAGCAACAAGAATAGAAAAGGGAGCCGACGGAGGAGGCTGGGAAGATAAAGAGGAAAGGAAATATAACCCTAACCTAAAGCTAACCTAAGGCCTAACAAAAAAACCTAAAAATTATTATAATAAATAACGTTAGGCTAAGTTTATGAGATAAATGGTGTGAGGACCTAGGGAAATCCTAGCACCAGCTCTACCCAATTTAAGGATTCTTAGGGGGATGGCTAACCTAGTGAAGAAAGGTCCTAGGTTAAGCAACTAGCCTACAAAAAACTAAGGAGAAACCCTAAGGCACCCTCACAAGGAGATGCGTGGTTGTTTGCTAAGGTGACAGGAAGAAAGGTAATAACCTATCCTAGGGAAAGTGTAATTCTAAGCCTACCACTAAGACTCAAACATGCACATCCACCAACATCCAACAAATATGTAAAAATCTTGACCTCCTTGTGCTTGCCTCTGTCCAACAAATCAAAGCATCACCAAAGCAAAGACTCACCAAAGAATTTACCAAAAAATAGCTTGCATTAACTAGAAACCTTCCTGTAACAACTCTAAAATCCCATAAATGAATTTTTATTTTTGTTTAGGAGTGTTTAAATCAATTTAAGACCTAACCTGGTTTCACATACCTTTTAAGAATTATTATAATTTTACTTGTTATCAAAAGTTGATGTGTCATGCCTTCCTAGTCATATGTTACAGTTAGTGTGCTTATTTTGTAAATCCATAAGGATGGATTCGTCATGTTTTTAACATCTTAATCTCTCTGCTTACTAACCCTATTAAGATGCTAGTGTTATAAGGTTATGGTTATTACTTAGCTTATGATAGCTAATGCATTGTTTAACTTTGCATTATTGCAGGTGTCTCCAATGAAGGATTAGGTCCCTTTCATTCCAGGTCATAAGTTGAGTTCATACCACCACATTATCTAAGTTTAAAATGTTAAACTGAGCTCAACTTAAGTGTCAACCAAAGTCCCACAATGAAGCATATGGTTAAACCCTTATTGTTGGAGACATTTACCACCATACACACTCTTTTTGGTCAAATTGGCCTAGTTAAACCACTATCCTACGTATTATTGACATTGATGGACATCAGTGGAGCATTAAATGACATCATCCAGTCACACCCATGCCTACCTTCAGTCAAGGAGGCTAACTTAGCCTTCTCCTACATTCGAAGAGGATAACTGGAGCACTCCGGGGGTGATCTGAGTGTCATTAATGCAATTTATTGCTAACTGATTGCTACAATTAGTTAAATAGGGCAGTGAAGGTGCCTCCTCTCATTAAATTGATTATTTAATGATTATTTAATGAACTGGAGTGAATAGAGGCGCCTCCAACCACTTCTGATGTTCAATTCAACTTCAGTTAACCTCATCGGGGTTCATTGGAGTCATTTAAGCGCTACCTCTTGATGGTTGGTGTGCTATGACATGTGTCTGATATCTTTTAGTTGAGACTCAGTCATTTATTGCACTCTGACTTCAGTTAGGGCTCAGTTGAGTCAATTAGGGTTTTGATCGGTGGTTAACTGGAGTGTTGACTATGGCTTACATTCAGTTAAGCTAGACTCACTCATTCAATTCGAATGACCTCCTTGAAGATTTGAATTACTCATTCATTCATGCTTGCAGCATGATCATTGTATTGTATCATCATTCTTTCATTTGATTATATAGAGCGGCTACTCATTTTGTAGTCCGATTACTTCATTTCATGTGTTATTTGTTAATTAATATTTGATGAGATTGTGTTTAGTCCCTAGATCATTGTGCAAGATTAATATGGTATCAGAGCTCACGGCGGGACGAAGCTCTATCTCTCAAAAACAAGCTTTTTGACAGATTTCTGCATGAAAATTGAGTAATAGCTCAAAAATCCAGCACTGCACCAGAAGCCAAGGCTTACCACTTAATACCCCAAGTAAAGAACTTGTTGATCAAGCTTGCTTGATTGACTATGCTGGGTGTGATGAAAGCCTAAAATGTGCAGGCTGTCCGACCTTACATTGCCATTTCTGTTATGATTTTCAGGTTTTCTACAAGTGAAGCATTCGCTCCAGCAGATCCAGATGGCCTCCTCAGTAGATCTTTTGACTCCATACAATTTCCACTCATGGAAATGTGATATGGAGATTCAACTGCGCTCTAGAGGACTCTATAGAGTCACCATGGACATTGAAGATGAGCCTAGTTCAGCCATAGAGAAATCAATATTCTTGAACAAGAAAGATGAAGCATTCGGGTTCTTGTGCCTCTCAATTTCTCGGGATCTCCTTTTCCATCTTGCGGGATTGAAGACTCCAAGAGAAATTTGGGACAAATTGGAAGCCCTATATGGAAGGCAAGATGATTTGAGAGTTTACCAGCTCGAAAATGAATTAATGTCTCTCCAGCCCTCCAATTTCAAGACCATGAATGATTTTTTCACAAAGTTCAAGCACACAGTCTTACTCTTGAAGCAATGCAAAGTGGAGAAGGCGGATGATCAGCTCATCCTCACCATACTCTCCAAACTTGGAGCTGATTATTCAGTTTTTGTCTCTACATTCCGTGCGGGGAAGCTCACAACCCCTGGACGGAAGATGCCGACACTCAATGCCTTCATTGAGTCCCTAACAAGTGAACATGATAAGCTTGTCCAGATGGGGATCATCAGATCCTCCCATGATCAATCCCTCCATGTCTCAGGGCCCAAAGATCTGAAGGGTAAAGGAAAGCAGCAGAAGAATCCAAAAACTAAATTCGAAGCTCCTAAGTGTAGAGTTGAAAACTAGCAGCATGATGAGTCTTCCGGATCAAGGAAGAACAAAGGAAAATGGCACAATGGGAAGAAAAAAGTCAAGTGTTCATACTGCGGGAAGGGCTTCCACCCTGAACATGCCTGCATGAAGAAGAAGCTTGATGAAGCTACCTCTCTCCTTGAGAGAAATCACATCGATCTTTCGGAAAGCTTTCGGAGGAGAGATCAACAAGATTGGGAACCACAACATGAAAAAGGTCATGCCCTCATGGCAAGCACTTCGAAGTCCAAAGCACTCTTGATTGATTCTGGAGCTTTGAACCACATGGTGCCTGAAAGAGACTCCTTTTCATCCTTGGAGACCGACAAATCCATCCCCATCCACATGGGAGATGACCTCACCATCATTTCAGAAGGACAAGGTACGGTTGATCTTGAGAATGGTTATTTTTCAAATTTCTTATATGTACCATCTTTGGCATCAAATCTCCTTAGTGTCTATCAGATGACACATACATGAGTGTCTAAGAGAGTTTTTTTCAGCCCAAATGATGTTGAGATAACAGAACTTGCATCCGAGAAACTCATTGCTAAAGGTCTTGCAAACCATCATGCAAGAGCCTATGAGTTCTCTCACTTTGTTGTGGATGCAAAGCCCACCGCTCTGCTAACTCATGGAAATGAAGTTAGTAGGCTGTGACATGAAAGGTTTGGCCATCTTAATTTCAAATATTTGTAGCAATTACAGAAAAAATCTATGGTTGAAGGCCTCTTGGTCATCAAGGAAACCATTGGAATTTGCAAGGGCTGTGTGGTTGGAAATCACCCTGAGCACAAGTTCGATCAGGGGAAGGAATACCGAGCTACATGCATATTGGGGCTGATACATTCTGATATCAGCGGTCTAATGACTGTCACATCCATGAATGGATCAAGGTATCTTCTTACTTTTATTGATGATTTTTCAAGGTACACATGGGTCTTCTTTCTAAAAAAGAAGTCTGAAGTATGTGAAAAATTTTCTGAATTGAAGGCCTTGATCGAAAATGCCTCTGGGATTAAGATCAATATCTTGAGATCTGATAATGGTAGGGAGTATTTCAGTAATGAGTTACTGCACATATGCTCCCAAAGTGTTATTTAGGTCCAACATTCAATTCCCTACACTCCCCAGCAGAATGGAGTAGCGGAAAGGAAGAATCGGTCTCTCAAGGAGATGACCACCTGTATGTTGGAATCTAAGAAGTTAGCTGCAAATTTGTGGGCTGAGGCCATGCATGCTGCAGCATACATTCAAAACAGGGTTCCACTCTCATCCGTGAAAGGGAAGACCCCTTTCGAAGCATACTTCGAACACAAGCCGGATGTGTCAAACCTACGGGTGTTTGGGTCCACTGTATGGGCCCAGATTCCACTTGATAAAAGAAGGGCTTTGCAACCGTAAAGCATAGAATGTCTATTTATTGGGTATCCTGATGAATCAAAAGGTTTCAATCAGCTGGATATCAAAACAAAATAGATCATCATCGAGAGAAGTGTCAAGTTCGATGAGCCTCTTCAGGAGATGGAACTAGTGAAAGAGAAAACTGCTGAATTTCCTTCCTATTCTATTGAATATTTGGATGATTAAATTGGGGGTGATGACCCTGATTTGGATCCTTTGATTTCTGATATCAGTGTGCAACAATCATCAGATGCTGAATCGAAACCTGAAGTGAAAAATCATCTTCCAACATGGGCCCGACAGACACTCTCCTCAGCAGGAGATAACATTGGAAATCCGGATGATCCAAGGAGAACCCGATCTGATTTCGAAAGAGCAGATATTGCACTCTCTTGTCCTGATAATTTGCAGTCCAAAACTTGGTGTTTTATGATTAGTTCAGATCTAAAATCCTACTACCATGCTCAGAAGGATCCAAGATGGCAAGTTTCCATGGATGAAGAGATGAATTCTCTTCAGAAAAACACTACTTGGAAGCTAGTTTCTCTTCCTCCGGGAAGGAAATTGGTTCAATGCAAGTGGGTGTTTCGGACCAAGGTTGCTGCTGATGGAATCACCTACAAATATAAGGCAATGCTGGTGGCAAAATGTTTCTCTCAGTTCTAAGGTGTGGACTACCATGAGACCTTTGCACCGGTTGCAAAAATGGACTCCATCCACCTTGTTTTGGCAATTTCAGCATCCAAGCATTGGGAAGTGCATCACATGGATGTTAAGTCAGCCTTTCTGCATGGACATATTCATGAGGAGAAATACATGAAGTATCCTGGGGGGCTACATCACTGATCCATCTTTGGTTTGCAAGCTAAAGAAGTCACTATACGGGTTAAAACATGCCCCAAGAGAGTGGTATTCCAAGATGGATGCCTTCCTTATCTCGCAAAACTTTCAAAGGTGTAGATAAGATCCAAATGTGTATTTATAGCAGTTTTATGGTCATATAATTATTATTGTTTTATATGTTGATGAATTATTGATCACAGGTAGCACAGTTGCCTCCATTTCAGCCATCAAAACTGCTCTCCACAATGCCTTTGAAATGAGTGATTTGGGGCTCCTAAAACAATTTTTGGGGCTCGAAATTGAGAAAAATTATGATGGGATTATGGTCACTTAGTCCAAATACATTTCAGACCTGTTAGTCAAGTTTAACATGGCTGATTGTAGGCCTACACCAGTCCCTTTCCTTTCAGGGATCAGCCTTGAACAAGGAAAAGGCACACCTCCCATGGACTGCACTATCTATCGACAGCTGATTGGTAGCTTGTTGTAGTTGACACATTCTTGGCTTGATATTTGTTATGCCGTGAATGCTGTATCAATATATATGCAGCAGCCTCATGATCTTCATTGGAAGGCAGCCAAGAGGATCCTCCAGTATATTCAGGGAACCAGGACCTACGGCATTCACCATGCTGCAGACTCCGAGCTAGAGCTGGTTGGATACAAAGATTCCGATTGGGTGGGTGATTCTATTGATCAAAATTCTACTTCTGGATATGTATTAATGTTTGGTGGTGGCCCCATTTTCTGGTCAAGCAAAAATCAGGCTGCCATAGCACTATCTTCAGCAGAGGCCGAGTATCGAGGAGCGATGAATGTTTGCATCCAAGCAGTTTGGTTGCAAGGCATTCTTTCAGAGTTTGATCTTGGTAGTACTTTGTCCACTATCCTCTTTTGTGACAATCAAAGTGCTATTAAGATATCCATAGATCCAGTTACCAGGCAGAGGACCAAGCATGTAGAGATCCACATGCACTACATCAGGGAGCTAGTGCATGACATGACCATCATTCTGCAATACTGCCCGACTGATGAGAAGATTGCAGACATCTTCACCAAGAGCTTTTTAGAAAAGAAGTTTGCTTACCTTCGTTCACTATTGGGGGTGAGTCATCAGGGTGATTCATACTACTTTCAGTGTTCAGCTTGAGGGGGGGTTTTTCAGACTGGGTTTTCCCTCTTTTCCTCACTTAGTTTGTTTTGAGAAATGTATTAGTTTCAACATTGTATAGGGTGACCTATGGCCTTAGTTGCCGTGGTCCTAGCATTTTTATGCATTTTTGTTTTCTAACTCCTCCTGAGTATAGCTTAAGGGGGGGTGTTGGAGACATTTACCACCATACACACTCTTTTTGGTCAAATTGGCCTAGTTAAACCACTATCCTAAGTATTATTGACATTAATTGACATCAGTGGAGCATTAAATGACATCATCCAGTCACACCCACGCCTACCTTCAGTCAAGGAGGCTAACTTAGCCTTCTCCTACATTCGGGGAGGCTAACTGGAGCACTCCGGGGGTGATCTGAGTGTCATTAATGAAATTTATTGCTAAATTATTGCTACAATCAGTTAAACAGGGCAGTGAAGGTGCCTCCTCTCATTAAATTGATTATTTAATGATTATTTAATGAACTAGAGTGAACAAGGGTGCCTCCAACCACTTCTGATGTTCAGTTCAACATCAGTTAACCTCATCGGGGTTCATTGGAGTCATTGAAGTGATACCTCTTGATGGTTGGTGTGCTGCGACATGTGTTTGATCTCTTTCAGTTGAGACTCAGTCATTTAATGCACTCCGACTTCAGTTAGGGCTAAGTTGAGTCAATTAGGGTTTTGATCAATAGTTAACTAGAGTGTTGACTATGGCTTACATTCAGTTAAGCTAGACTCACTCATTCAATTCGAATGACCTCCTTGAGGATTTGAATTGCTCATTTATTCATGCTTGCAGCATGATCATTGTATTGTAACATCATTCTTTCATCTGATTATACAGAGCGACTACTCATTTTGTAGTCCTATTACACCATTTCATGTGTTATTTGTTAATTAATCTTTGATGAGATTGTGTTTAGTCCCTAGATCACTGTGCAAGATTAATACTTATGCACTACGCGTTCCATAACAAACTAACGAGCCAAGAACCAAGGTGATACTAACATGGATAAAGGAAAATAAACAGTGTGTGATAGTACTACAAGCAATATTGTGGTGTCCTACTTTGCATGCAGACGATAGAGATTATTGTCGCAGCTGTGATATCTACCAAAGAACTGAAAAACCGTCGTGATGAGATGAGATGTCGCTAGTACCATAGATTAATTTACAGGCATTTGAAAAATGGGATGTTAATTTTGTTGGACATATTAATCCACCGGGAAAAAGAATGGGTGCATGTTACATTATCACTACAATAGATTACTTGACCTTCTGAGATGAAGCAATGCTAGTAAAGGATTGTACTATTGCGGTTGCTGCAAGATTTATGTTTGAGTATGTAGTAACCCAATTTGGATGTCCAAATATTTTGACAAGTGATTAAGGTACGCATTTTCTCAATTAGTTGATTAAAAAATGAACTGAATAATTTCAAATTTAGCACTGGAAGACAACATTGTATCACCCACAAGCGAATGGTGTTGTCAAGACATTCAATAAGATTCTGGAGAATGCATTGACAAAGATATGTAATGTACAAAGAGATGATTGGGATCAGAAAATACTTGCAGTATTATGGTTCTATCACACCACATGTAAAAGGTTGACATGCCAAACTCCATTTCGACTAATTTATGGGAAAGATGTTGTTATGCCAAATGGAATATATCGTACCCAGTCTAAGAATAGCTGTGATTACTAAAATGAATGATGTTGGTGCTATCGAATAAATATTGTTGCAGCTTTTACAATTAGAAGAAGATCGACTCATCATAGGATCTCATCAAAATGTTGAGAAGGAGCAACATAAAGCTTAGCATGAGCAACATATCAAGCATAAATAGTTTCATATTGGAGATCTTGTTCTCCTCTTAGTAAACTTTTGAAGAATCTTGGAAAGATTCGAACACATTGGATAGGACCATATATTGTCATTCAAATCACTGGAGGAGGAGCAGTGCAATTGCAGAAGCTAGATGGTACACATTTCAAAGTATTAGTGAATGGAAGTTGGCTAAAGCCTTATCAAGATAGCTGCACTTTAGCCGACTAATAGTTCAAAAAGAGAAGGAAAAAAGTCAAAAAATATTTTTAAGAGTGTTGATTTCGCAAAGCGTATGAGTGTTTTTGTCGCAAAATTATGAGTGTTGCAAATTTGTGAGTGTTTTGAAAAGTGTGAAATTGTTGTTGTAGGTTATATACTTGTCGCAAGAGAAGAATTGTGTCACATACTATCAGTCTATCACAAAATAAGAATTGTGTCATAGACTATCTGTTTGTCGTAAAAGAATAATTGTGTCATAGACTATCTGTCTGTCGCAAGAGAAGACTTCTGTCATAGGCTATATTCCTGTTGCAAAAGAATAATTGTTGTCTTATCATGAATTTTGGTTGCAAATGACAGTTGGATGACATCTAATGTGAAGTAACAAAAAATTTGGCGGTGTTATTTTTGGTCACATCTTTCGTTAATGCACAATAACTACCGATGAATTGGAAAACAAAGTGACGGTTTGGTTGGCAGTTCCTTTGAAATGATTAGAAAGATTGCTCCATGTGATAGAATTTTCCGCCACCTTTCCATTTATTGCAAGATCGTGTGAGCGAACGACTAATTGAATTTGTTGATATAAATCATATTCAACCTAAAGTTAGTAATTTTATTGCATCTAATAGATTAACTTCGACACTGAATTGTGTATCTGCAACTGTTTGAGCCGAAGCTATTTTCGTAGAGCATGGTCATTTCTGTCTTGATCGCAAGTATTGTCCAAGAATTAGATGTTGATATTCAATCACCCACACCCATCATGCAAGAACATACAAAATCCATTTCATAGTCACCAGTAATTCCATAAGTTGTTTTATGACTAGACCCTCCCAACCCATCAAGAAGGAAACATTATGGAACTAGTCCCAAACCAGGCGTGACAACACCTTCACCTGATGCTGAAGCAACATGAGCTGGGTTGGACAACTTGCTACCTGATTATGTTTCGCCAAGACCAGTAGAAGCACCAAAGGTTACCATGGGAAAGAATGCAAAGTATGAGTTAGTATCACCGGCCATACCAAAAGGAGTTTGGGTGACGATGAACATTATACCCAACTTGCAGAAAATGGGATTCATCGACCATGACCTTCAGAAGTTCCTAGAACTTGAAATGAAAAGATATATGACTATTGTTATAAAAACTAAGGATGGCCCCATTCACATAGTCCCGATCGAGTGGGAGAGAGGATTACATAAATCTGCACTATTTCCACTTATGCACATGCCACATTTTGGTCGTACAACAGACATTAGAGGAAATTTCAACTCAGAATGGGCCTTTCAACCCTAATTCAAATTCCATGTCATCATGTGTTAGCCAATGAAATTGCTTTAAATTTGAAATACCGTATAGGTCTTAAAAAAAATTTTAATATAAATTTGGGGATAAGTATCATAAAAAAAACTACTTTTTTTGTTCGTATTTTTGACATATCTCCCTGTGTTTTTACTCAAATTTTGATCGGGAGAGCTCGTTGGATGCATAATTAAATTTTTCATCCAACGAGTACCCACTCTACATAATTTTGACGGACCCCCCTACCCCAAAAACAAGAAATACCTGAAAATGCAATGATGACATATTAAATTCCGCATCCAACGAGTACCCACTCTGCATACTTTTGACGGACCCCGCTACCCCAAAAACAAGAAATACCTGAAAAAATGTGATGACATCATCATCACATTTTTTCAGGTATTTCTTTTTTTGGGGTAGTGGGGTCTGTCAAAAGTATGTAGAGTGGGCACTCATTGGATATAGAAATTAATTTCGCATCTAACGAGCTTTCCTGATCGAATTTTGAGTAAAAACAGAGGGAGATATGTCGAAAATATGAACAAAAAAGTAATTTTTTTCTTTTCTTCCTCCAAAATTAATAAATATTATTTTATTATTTTAACTATTATTTTATTATTTTCCTTACGAGGCCCATTTTGAGTTGAAATTTCCTGTAATGAGTCAATGCATGTGTGAAGCAGTTGCTTGTGTGTTTTCACGAAGTGTTCCTATTGCTCGATAAGAAAATATCAGTGGACGTTGATCTCATAACATCCAATACAGGACTTCCTCTGGAAAGAGTTGACCCAATGCCCTTCTTCACTAGGAAGGACCAGGATACAACGTTGGTCAACGGAATGAAGGAAAAGTATAATTTGTCAAGTGATAAAAGAGGCTTTGCCATCACCTCTATCAACAACACTGTCATTTAGTTCACAACCAAGGTCTTATTTATAAAGCTATTGCAAAATATGCGACCGAACCAGTGTACAACAAGTATAACTACTGCGGCAGAGCAGTGCACAAGTGGTGCCCATATGAACTGGGTGACAAATTTGTTGAATGAGTTACTAGCCGATGACACAGAAGCACAAGATAAAGGTAACCCCTTTAATTATTCATGGATTTTAATTCTAATTTCATTTGTTGCATTGGCATAACCACCAGAATACCAAGGGGTAGATGTCCCTTTGTCTTACCGAGGAGCCAGATACCAAAATTTTTGGTTCAATAAGGAGAATCCACAACGACAAAGAGACAACAATGTAGAATTTTATTTATAAGGAGAGGCCCTTAGATATTTGATTAAGAAGCAAGCCATAATAGCAGAGGAAATCAAATGGTTTCAAAACATTATAAGATTTTTGGTCGAGGAAAACCATATATATTTTTCATCCTCGTTAGGACCCCAAGACTAGTGGTTAGCGATGCAATTTCAACTATCCACTAAATAAATTGACAAAATTATTCAAGATTGGCCTAGATAATGGAGAGTATCTGTCGTAGAGGATCAAATCTCTTCAGAACTTGAACCACGACGGGATGACCGATCAGAGAAGAGGAATGAAGATCAAGGCAAATATCAACAGGAAGAAGATAACCCACAGATATATCCCTCCAACAGTAAAGATGAATCCAGTGCGACCTCGACAGATCTAGAGTTGGGCGATAAGAGAAAACACTTAGAAAATTTTGAGAAAATTTGTAAGAAGAGGAATGTCGACATATCATTTGTAGTTGTCAATCTTACAAATGATGATTATAACCTGATTTTAGATCACATGGAAGAAGTATAAATCCAAAGATGTAAGAATATGGATAAGAGACACACATAATTGATAAGCAACATTATCGATTTGCCACAGATACTTTGTACTGCAATAAAATAAGTTAGAGTAGCAGTCAACCGAGCACCATATTCGACTATGTCTCAGGGCCAAGCTGGTCCATCTGAAGAATGATATGTTGAGACATTATTGAAGACCCTGCAAAAAAATATTCAATTAATTGGACTAGCAACTGACTTAGGAACATCAAATCTCAATACCATGGTCAAGGATCTTGGTCATGTGACTGTTAATTTTTGTCGTACCAGTGTATCAACAACATTCTATTTCCCAGGTTGCAGTTGAATAGATGAAAATAAGAGAGCAGGCGATATTTGGACAACTGAAGTCATAAAAGAAAACCATTTCATCGCTGAAACAGACAGTGAAGGAGATTGAGAATGAAACAAGAACCTGGAAGGATGACAGGCAACGATTGGAAGCAGCTGTCACACTCACTTGTAGCAACTTCATAGATGAAGGAATCACACTAGAGATATTCTCAGAAGAAATTTTTTTTTGACTAGGTGAGGTCACTGAAAATCTCCGCAAGAAAGTCATAGAGTTAGAATCAAAGATGACGCCTAGTACACTACCAGAGGTACTAGATGAGCAAAGTATGGAAACAACTAAGGTTGTGCAAAATATTGAAGAGGCAGAAGTACTCTGTGCAGAAGCAGACAAACAAGTTTCTTAATCATGGGAAGCCTCGATAGACGACATAGAGATGGAACATATGATAGAGAAGTTGCACACTGTTGAGGTTGAATTTAACCAACTAAAGAATGAATTGAAAAAGCTATCTACAGTAGAAAATATGACCAAGGATGCCAATCATACGAAATTACAAAAACAACGATCCATATTGCGAACACGCCAACAAAAAAGAACAAACCGTGTTGCATAGATACAAACAGAAGCGGAAAATGTTATAGGTATTATTCAACCTGTTCATGAAAATGTGCGACAAGCATTGGGTTCGACGGGGATGAAAACTTCGGAACATATAAGTCTTGAACTTGTGGAAAAATTGAAGACAATACATGAAGAAGTGCAACAAGAAACATAACAGGTCGTGAAAATATTTCAAGATTTTTAGAGCAAGGTTGCACTGACCGAGATTCCGAACTAATGTGGCTTGGGACAAGCCACACATGGGTGTTGGGGGCATGTTGTACCTAGGGAAAATATGAGAAGGGATAACCAGAATAATGATAAAAAAGATGAAGATTCCGATCGTAAGAGAAGCAAAGACTGTGACAGAAGGAGTTGTGATAAAAGAGGAAGAAAGCAGGCCGAGATAAGGAGTTTGACCTATTTTTGGTAAAGATTTAGTTGGGTTGATATTTTTCTTTGGGGAATAAAAAATGATTGTAATTTGGGTTGATAGTTCCTATTTTTAGATGAAATGGGATGGGTTAAATTAGAAAAACAACATGTTGATTGACAGTTGAGAGTCATACGATGGTTAAATCAAGAAGTGTAAAAGCATATAAGCATCGATCCAAGATGTGTACACATCATCATATCTCTCAATCAGAGAGGCATATTGATAGATGAAAATCAAGAATAAAAGAAGAAGAGCAATAAAAGAGATAGAGGCTAAAACCAAAGAGGATGAGATGAGAGAAGAATACTTGAATTGTAAAGAATATCAAAAGAAGAGTATGTAAGTTGTGTATACATACCAAATTTTCTAAACCATTTCTCACGCCAGATGAAGAACACCTTTGTGGTATTTCTCTGATGGGTTTCCACGTTAAATCTTGTGTATGTGTGTCTTTAATCTCCATGTTTATGTCGAATGCATATATTTTGTGAATGAGATAAGTTGAATGCGTCGAGTCGATCTGTTGTGAATGGAATTATCTATATATGTTGCACATCTAATGCTATGATCATATAGAATAGTAGTTGATGTGTGTTAATGCTTTATGTTACATAGTGGTATAAATGTCGACATATCAATAGGTTACATTAGAGGAAATTTCAATTTAAAATGGGCCTTCCAAAAATAATACAAATTCCATGTCATCATGTATTAGCCAATCAAAATTATTTAAAATTAAAAAAGGGAGCACCTCTTAAACAAAATTTTAATATAAATTTGGGGATAGGTATCATAAAAAAACCTACTTTTTTTGTTTGTATTTTCGACATATCTCCCTGTGTTTTTACTCAATTTTCGATCAAGAGAGATCATTGGATGTGGAATTAAATTTCGCATCCAATGAGTACCCATTCGGCATACTTTTGACTGGCCCTGCTACCCCAAAAACAAGAAATACATGAAAAACATGATGATGACATCATCATCACATTTTTCAGGTATTTATTATTTTTAGGGTAGCGGGGTGCATCAAAAGTATGATGAGTGGGTACTCATTGGATGTAGAATTTAATTCCGCATCCAATAAGCTCTCCCGATCGAAATTTGAGTAAAACCACGGGGAGATATGTCGAAAATACGAACAAAAAAAGTAGTTTTTTCTTTTCTTCCTCCAAAATTAATAAATATTATTTTATTATTTTAACTATTATTTTATTATTTTAACTATTATTTTATTAATTTTCCTTAGGAGGCCCATTTTGAGTTGAAATTTCCTCTAATGATCTTCTTGAATCAATGTATGAGGCATAAGTTTATTCCTCAATTTCAATCGAGTGACCTGATAGTGTTGTACATGAAAATCCCCTCATAATTGTAGAAACCTGGTTTTGAAAGTCCCCATAAGATATCTCGGGTGAGACTTCATCTATGTCATAGGTGTTTCCGAAGGAGTTATGCTCTATCGAGCCCGTATATTAGGTTTTGTTGACAAACAAGGGATCTGAACCCGAGTCGACAGAGAAGCAAGCCAACAATCCCACAACCCCTCACCTCTCCCTAGTGAAAACAAACAACCCATTCATTTTAGTTGCTTCCATAAACAAATCTTGGTATTTTTAATCACATTATAATTATTTACACGCTTTTTAAAATTTCACATGGCTTACTGGCACATGGATTACAAATATAAAATACTTCTTTTTTTAAGCCAAGCATCCACTAGTGAGGCCTTGGCCTTAAGCTCAACGATATCAATCGTACATCACATATACACTATATTTGCATATAAATCCAATATATTTTGTGAAGAGGGAACCCCGTGTATTATTTTTGAAACCAACGTTTTAGACTACACCATAATTGAGTCCACCATCATGGATGATACTCAGAATGCGAGAAATTGTTTACCTGTGATAATGAACTCTTTAATTTCAACAATCCAATACATTATGAGGGTAAAAATGGGGGTATTACATCCCCTCCCCCTTATAACAACACCATCCTCGGTGTTATCGAAACTTGAAAAAAATGAGTATGCATATTTCATGGCATCCTCTAAATCCCATGTAGCCTCATTGGGACCAAGATGATTCCTTTGCACCTTTACTTTTTTGATGGATTGGTTCAGAAGAAATGTAACCTTCTTATCAAGGATATGCATAGGTACCACTTGGAACTCTCCCTCGGGTTTCACCTATATCACATTCCAATCAATTATGTGATTATGGTCACGTAAATATTTCTTAAGCAAAGGAACATGGAAAACATTATGATCTCTCATGTTAGCAGGCAATGAAATCCTATATGCAACTAGTTCTATCCTATTAAGGACTTCGAATGGCCCACTATATCTTGGTGCTAGGTTAGCACAACTTCCAAACTTTAGGTAACTTTTCCTTGGATTTACTCTTAAACAAACATGATACCCAATTTTAAATTCCTTGTGCACTCTTTTCAAATATGTTTAACTCTTCTACCTATCCTGGGATACCTTTAAATTGTGCCCGATCTTAACAATTTATTGTTCCATTTCTTTGATCATTTCTGGCCCAAGCACTATCCTGTTCACTAGACTATCCCAATTCACCATATTTCTTCATCCCTTCCCATGCAATGCCTCAAATGGACTCATTCCCAAAGATACTTTATGTCCATTATTGTATGCAAATTCTACCAAGTGTATGTAACCTTTCCACTTTGATGGTTTATCCACTACATACATTCTTAACATATCCTCAAGAAATTGACTTAAACTCTGAATTTGACCATCTGTATGAGGATGATACACCATACTAAAATTCAATTGCGTTCCCAAATCCTAAAATAACCCTTTCCAAAATTTGGAAGTGAACTTTGCATCCCAATCTGAAACTATCGCCTTGGAAAACCCATGCAATCTAAATATTTCCTTCATGAAAATATTCACTATGTCACTTTCTTTACAAGTGGACTTGGATAGAAAAAAAATGAGATGCCTTTGAAAGCTTGTCCACCACAACAATTATTTAATTGTGCTTCTTCACTATCATTGGAAAACCTGTTATAAAATCAATAGAAATTACTTTCCACTTTCATTCTAGAATGGGAAAATGTTGCAATAGTCCGCTTGGATGTTGATTCTATGCCTTGACTTGTTGGTACTTTTGACACTGAGCAATGTATTATGCTATATCCTTCTTCATTCCATGCCAAAATTTTCATTTTCTTGTTGTTGTTATTTTCTTTTGATATCCTGGATGTTTAGAGTATGGCGTTTGATGAATTTCATCCATTATTACCTTCTTCAAAGATGCACAATTTGGAATATACATTCTTCCTTTATAAAGAAGAACATCAGCTTATCTAAGCTGGTATCCTTCACACTTTTCATCTACCTTCCCATGCTACAATTTCTCCTTGACTTGAAGGTATGTTTCATCGCTATTTTGGGATTCAATAACTCGTGTTCTCAAATCTGATTTGCACATACTCAATGCCGATACATGAAATTTTATGCTAAGTGCATCTTGAACCTTATTCTCTTTTCCTTTTACATGTTTGATTTCAAAATCAATCCCACATAGAAATTCCAGCCATCTAGCTTGTTTGACATTGAATCCTAGTTGATCAAATGAATATTTTAAGTTCATGTGATCGGTTCTAAGCTCAAATATTCTTCCCAACAAATAATGTCTCCACATCTTGAGAGCATGTACTTGGGTGGCTAGTTCTAAATCATGAGTTTCATAATTATTTTCATGCTCTTTTAGTTTTCTTGCAGAATCATAGGAAATAACAAATCCTTCTTGCATAAGTACTGCACCCAATCATTCAATGCAAGCAGCAGTGCATACTACAAAATCCTTTTTTGGATTTGAAATCTTTAAAACATGTGCATTGGTAAGTAATGTTTTCAACTATTGTAAGATTTCTTCACTTTTTTCATACCATACAAACTTCGTATTCTTCCTTTGCAACGATGTAATCAATTGAGTAGTCTTGGAGAATACTTCATTGAACCTTCTATAATATCTTGGAATACCCATAAAAGATTTAAAATATGTAACTTTCCTTGGAGTAGGCCATTCCATTATGGCTTCAATCTTTTCCTGATCCATTGAAATTCCTTCCTCTGAAATAACATGACCCAAATATTGTACCCTTCTTTGATAAAATTCACACTAGCTCAGCTTTGCATACAATTGATTCTCTCTACGAACTTGCAATACCATTCTTAAATGTTCCTTATGCTCTTCTTCATTCTTTGAATAAACAATAATTTCATCCAAAAATACTAACACGAATTTATCCAAATACTTTCTGAAAACACTATTCATGAGGCCCATCAATGTGGTGAGTGCATTGGTAAGACCAAATGGAACCACCGTGAACTCATAATGGCCATATCTTGTTCGAAAATCTGTATTATGAATGCCTTCTTCCTTTACCCTCACTTGATGATAACCATACCTCAAGTCAAATTTTGAAAACACTTTGGCGTCCTTCATTTGATCAAACAAATCATCAATCTTGGGAAATGGGTACTTATTCTTGCATGCCACGTTATTTATCCATCTGTAATCAATACAGAGACTTAAAGTCACGTCTTTCTTCGTGACGAATAACACCAGTGCTCCCCATGGAGACATACTTGGTCTTATATGCCTTTCGTCCATTAATTCTTGTAGTTGCATCTTTAATTTTACCAATTATAGCATGCTCATTCTATAAGTATCTTTGGAAACTGGCACTACCCCTGGATCAAGATCAATTGTAAAATCAATGTCTCTTTTTGGTGGCAGTCCTGACATATCATCTAGAACATATCTTTGAACTCTTGCAACAATTGATAATATTCTATCTTTGGGCCATTTTCCTCTGAAGAATATGATATATGAGATGCATATAATTGACAACCTTTCATGTAAAACTTGATTAACTATAAGGATGGAATCTTTCTTACTAAAACTTGCTTGGGAATTCCTCTTACCAATCTTGGTCCTCCTTCGTCATCCATGCATCCAAGAATTTTTTCATAACAATTTACCTTAGCCCTATGCTTTTCTAGCTAATCCATACCAATAAGAGAATCATACGATCTTAAAGGCAAGACATTTAAATTTTCTTTTATGAGGATTCCATTCAACTCTATGGGGTAATACATCACTACTTCACTCACCTTTCTTTTTGTTCATGTGGCTAATTGACCTAACTATGACTCATTATGCTTCACGTTTTCAAGAATGCAACTTTTAACCACTTTTGTAGAAACATAACTATGACTAGATCCTGGATCAATCAAAACAGAGATGTATTTCTTGTCAATTTTACCTCCAACTTCCACTACTACTGATTGATGGTCTGTTTGATGGTTATCCAACATTGCATAAATTAGGGGAGTTGCTCTTTCCATATCCTCCACTGTAACTGTTGCTTATAATTTGTGCAAGCCTCAAGGGTTCTCTTTTCGACATGGATAGTGTTTAAGTATGTAGTTCTCTCCACATCCCCACCATTGAAGTGGTCCTTTTGGCCCTTTCTTTGCTACTACTACTGGCTTAACTCCACTTCGTGCTTGCTAGCCTTGTTAGAAATTTCTTGGTTTATTTTTAAATGATGGCTTGAATCCACTTCTCCTTTGGTTAAACCTTCCTTTTGAATTTCCCTTCTATGCTTGAACTTATGATTTTCCCTTGCTTTGCTCATATAAATATATTTCCATTCTAATGGATTCATTAAGAGTTAGTGGATTAGCAAGCTCAATCTTATCTCTAAAATTTTGAGGCAGACTTCCAAAGAAACATTGGATTTTCCACCCTCTCATCCTTGATGTAATATACATACCTCAATAATTCCAAAAAATTGTGGACATGTCCTTCCATAGATTTCTATCCTAATTTTATTTCATTAACCTCCTTCCTCTTGTCATCATAATACCTGCCAGATAAGTATTTTTCCTTGAAATACTTATTAAATCGCTCCCAGCTGATCCTTCTTTCCTTGATTCCTTTTACGTGCATGAGGTGCTCCCACCAAATTGAGGCTCGACCATCAAGATTGTAAATAGAAATCCTATCTTTTTCATTTCCTGAGTAATCATGAATCCTAAAATATTTCTTCATTCCAAGAAGCCATGCTTCTGGTTCTTGACATGTCTTACTTTATCCATCAAATGTGGAAGACCTTTCCTTTCTAAATTCTTGTTGTGGAA
This sequence comes from Pseudotsuga menziesii, assembly GCA_001517045.1. Taxonomy (NCBI): domain Eukaryota; kingdom Viridiplantae; phylum Streptophyta; class Pinopsida; order Pinales; family Pinaceae; genus Pseudotsuga; species Pseudotsuga menziesii. The sequence goes on along the minus strand of LPNX010071691.1, from coordinate 4,022 downwards.
TCTTTTTGAATTTCCTTCTTCTTTCAATTCTGTTGGAAGTATGCTTTGGGATTCTTCAAGAACCTCGAGAATCACATGAACTTCTAGAATAATATCTTCACAAAGATACATTATGTTCCCTCCTCAAAGAACAATTTCTTGGACTTGGAGTCCTCTTTCTAGTGCAACTTCGAGAGCATCTCTCTTCACTTCTTCTTTCTTGACCAATATTGCATGGATTAGATACAATATTAGATATCCACTGAATGTTAGTGAGGATTTGAAATATCGCAGAATTAATCTTTTTCTACCCTTCTTGAGCCTTGATCAAACTCTCATTGCAGCTTCTCATGGTTTCAACCAAATTTTGAGGAGTGATTTTCTCTCTTCTCCCATTTGATTCGGTCTCAACATTTACCTCTTGCATATTTTATCCCAATACATCTTCACCATGTTCATAGGGGTCATGAGCATCATTCATGGTTACCGTTTTCCTTTGGAGAATCTTCTCTTTGCTACAACTGTTCAAATATTGTCAACTATAAGCATCGCGCACCATAGAGATATTTATTAGACATATTAGGAATGAATGTAATAAAACATAAAATGTTATGATTTAATAGAATAAGTCTCATGGAATCATTCACAATATTTTTATTTCCTCTATTTTTGTTCCATGTGTGCATTTATGGAGACTACTCTTATTGACATTTTTTGTCAAATTAAGGTTACAAACACTTTTTTGTGTTCTTATATCTAAGACACATGAATTCCTCAATCAAATTTTCATTTTCAACATTATTATCCTATGGATAATATCTCTAGCACCTATTCCCATGCTTCATTCTGATATAGGACCTGAAAATGCTAATTTTGCCCAATTCTGCATTTTTTCCACTTGTGCAATTAGCCTTGGAGGCCAACTTCGGAAGCTTGTAGAAGTAAATATAGAGGTAAATAGGAAAAATTTTCTACCGGTAAAGGTTAGTACATATAACAAGGAATACTTAGCATATTTCATATCTCCGATTTGATGCACCAATCAACTTCTATAAATTCAGGGATTGACTACTTTTGACTTTTTCACTTTTTCCCAAACTTTGATTTTTTTGGCAAAAGAGGATATCTCCCAAACTACACATTTATGGGAAAACTTCATCTAACGAAAGTTTCCTATTTTAATGAGTAGATAAAATTTTGATTTCAATAATTTTTCTGGTTTGGACCTCTAGGGTCACTTTTACCTCCTTCAAGTTTTTTTAAAATACCCAAAAAGTGCTATAGAATAGTGCATTTTGGCCTTCTTTAACATCCCATCTTCACACCTTTCAGAATTTGGACCCAAGATCCTAGATTTAGCTGCGTGCATGGTCCATGACTGCACCATAATGATTTTGACTCAACTTGAGCTTCCATCGGATCGCAAGACATTGATCTTTAAAAGTAGATATTTTGAATTTTCTCTCAAATCAGAGTAGAATGGGCTCAGTCATTGATATTTTTGTGACCTTCTCCAATGGCATAC
>LPNX010071660.1:0-36168 GCA_001517045.1 Pseudotsuga menziesii | reverse complement strand
TATATTAGTTTGACATTATGATATTAAATACAATTGAGTGAATATATAATTTAAAATTAAAAAAACATGAAAATGACAATATATTATTTTATAAAAAAAGTGAAAAGTCATTTTTATGAATTATGAGTACTTTATTTGAAAATGACATTAATATTATTTTATGAGAAAGTGAATTGTGAGTACTTTACTTGAAAATAACAATAATATGATTTTATGAAAAAGTGTGAAATGACTTTTATTATGAGTACTTAACTTTATGACTTAAAAGTACTTGTACCATTACCTTGGTTAACTATGGGTTTTCATCCACCATAGAAAATGTGACAAATAAGCATTCTTAACTCATACAATGCCACCTCAACCATGGGGGATGATGTCATCTACTAGAATGTAATTGGTTGATTTTTATAGTACATTTTAGTCCTTTTGAGGACCATTTTTTACCTCAAATTCTCTCTAATGATCATTGTCATCTTTTGTAATGCTAAAATTTGTGTCGACAAGCTGCGAAGTGGAATCTAATCCTTTTCTATCACTCTCTTCACTGGTTCTTCCACTAGTACTAATCTATTTTGGTGCATATTGAGCACTTATACTTTCTTCAAATCTTGGATCAAGCAGCTTTGTTGTCATATTCTTCATAGATGATCTTCCTTCTTTCTTTGTAACCATCAATTTGTATATGACCACTTGATGCCTCATATAGAGCTTAGCATCAAACAAAGAAAGGTGCTCTTTTTTACCACATATTCTCAAATACGTTGAGACAAAGTTTGATACAGGACTGGGTTACTCGAATTATGCAGGAGCATAACACGATATCTTCCACATGTTGTGGCTACCTCCACATGTTTGTTCACAGCTCAGAAAATATTGACTAGTAGCTAAATGATAACAGGTGAGATAGGTCAGTATGACTTAGGGAAAACAAGCCGCTCCATTATTCTCAAGATGTTGTTTAGTCCCTTGCCTCAATACTTATATTGTATATGAAAGAAGCGTTGAGATTTCCTTAGCACGAATTTCAATTTTACCACAAAATCATGTTTTGGATGATGAGCACACTTCTGCAATCTGGACAGGATCCTTTCCACCAACTCTTTATTATATGCAGAGGGTTTTTTTAAGATGCGACATAATTTATGTGCCCTTATCAACCCTTATTGTTAAGGTGATTGTTGTTACATGAAAATAACCTAATACATGCTTAGAACATGGCCAAGTGCACAACTGAGGAATTATTATTGTTGCTTTGAGGCCCAAATACTTTATAGACTACATTATTTCACCATTTTCATTCCTTTTGATTGCCCAAAATTAGTGATGATCAATTTAACTACTGCTAGGATGCATAAACCCATCCAAATTATTCCTAGAGTTTAGGATTAAGGTTATTTTGATGTTGTTTTCATCACCAAATTTTCAACAATTTTCTTGCATCCAATCAAATATGCCTCTTGGTGTTTTTTATTAGCACTGCTCAAAATAGCTTAAAAGTGTCCATAACACCTGAAACAAGGGTTCACACATTTTGTCAAAAGGGGAAAAACTGTCCATATCTGACCATGAATGTTGATTCCTGCCAAAAGCAGCCTAGGACAGTCAAGATTGGATACCAAAAAGTATGTATTCAACTGGTGACCTGAATACCACTCTTTTATATTGGGGTAAACATTTCTCATTGGCGGTATTGTGGAGCTCTAGGTTGTTAAGCATGTATAAGCATAGTCTAGTGCTTCGGGCCTTGGCCTTATCAAGTTATGGCTAGTTTGATTCTCATGGTGTCACCCTATAATGTAGATGCCAAAGGAAGTGAATATATTATGCAATCATGGAGGATTTGATAGTTTTGTCCTTTTTTTGTTTTCTTAACATTTTGATATTGGTTTCCTTTTGGCAGATTTGACACTTACCAGTGCAAGTCAATGGTGGTGTTGGATCCTACATATTTTCTCCTCAATGCTACAAGGTGGTTGGCTTGTCTTGATGGGTTTTCTGCACTAATAGGATACTAACCACCATGCACAAGACTACTAGTATTAGATTTTAGAATGAAAGTTATTACAAGGTTGATATGTACTTCCTTCACCTGTAGAATCATGGTTTTTATATATCCTTTGAACTGATAAAGTTATTCATTGGAATTTTGTTTGTTTTTTGGCACAATGCTTGAAGAAACTACGAAATAGCATTATGCAAATTACATAGTAGCTAAATAATGTATGTAATAATGATGGTTGTATCTATCACCTCATCATGTTCATAGTAATATAATTATTAGATCTTTAATTACCACAACAAAGTGGAGGATTTAGAGACATTATCTCAAAAGTATTTTGTTCAACAATACAATTCAAACACTTATGATGTTATCAACTAGTACCATCGTTTAAAAATCAGATTTTAATTATTAAATAATCAGATTTTAAACATTGAAAAAGCATAGTAATCCTATTTTAAATTTACTTAAATAAATATTTTTTAGATTTTATTGTTGATGTTTAAAGTTTACTGAGAACAATTTTGATTCTTGAACTTTATCAATAACAACTTTGGTCAGTGGGATCTATTAAAGATTTATTTGGTACTACGTGTTCTCACACTGACGGGACCGCAAGATGTGCTCTCTCTCATATGATGATATTCCTACACCCCTTCGTGTTGTTAATGTTCTAACATTTCTCTTTTTCATTCCACGAAACAAGAGGGCTATACGATCCACCACAGTATTAACTAAAATCATGCATTGATTCATTTCATTTCCTCAAACTTTTTTCTCGCGCGATTATTCATCTTGTTTCCTTACGGACTAGTCACGTCAAGCAATTTTGGTCGACGACGTCAAGTAATTGTGTTCTTAGGAGCAGATGACCACCAGTCATTCATAGTCGTGCCTCTTAACATGTCTATACTTTTATGTTTTTGTCCCATTCCACTTTTGTTGGAAAATGCTCCAATGAACATTAAACATTCCATATATGACAGGTGCTAGGTGGAAACTTTATAAAAAAATGTTATATTTATGATATCTATTTCTTTCAGCATATCTTAAATAAGATTTGATTTAATGGTGGGATAACATTTCCTCTCAATCATTACAATTTAATTCAATTTACCAAAGGTTATGAACGCTTAATCAGATTTTAAACACAATACAACTAGAGGGAAGACTAATAAAATGTACCTACAATAATTTGGTGAATATAATAGCATGTTCTAATATAATTTTTTTAAACTATATATAACATGCAGTTCATGAGAAATGATTTAAGTTATTGCGCATTCTACAACCCAGTAGGGGGAGATGTGTAACTTCTTTCGTGCTCATCTTAGAGTTGACACATGTCCTTTTTAAAAATAAAAAATAAAAATATTATAAAATAGTAAATTAGATAAATTGGACATGTGTAACTCCTTTGGTCCTCATCCTAGAGTTGACACGTGTCTTTTTAAAAAATAATAAAATATTATAAAATAAAAATATGTCGGCTCAAATTAGAGTTAAATCATTTACAGCTACATATATAAAAAAAACACAAATTAGATAAATTAAGACGCTTTCTCAACATTTACACTTTAAAAACAGATTTGCATCTCAAAAGATTTGATCCCTCTCTATGCTTGCTAGATCCTTTTAAGATGGATCTATGTTGGTTATAATAACATCAACAAAAAGCTCCAAATCCTTCACAACTGATTTTCTTAATTCGGTATTGTCTATCAAACCCAGGGAAAGGGCTCCAAATCTAAACTACAAAGTGCACTATATAAAAGTTGTTTTAAGATAGAGAAAAAGAGAGTACATATTCCAATTCCTCTAGATCCCATAAATTGTTCGGGAATGCAGTCAGATATACCATTTGATTGAGGGTGGGTAGGTTGGGTGAAAAAATCTTCTCCGCTCACCAAAGATCTATTCTCATTGGTAACATCAAGGGTTCCCTTTATCCTTCAAAGAAAAAGAGAGGGATGGTTGAACATATGGAGTGCAAGACAACACAACAATTTCTCACCTCATCATGTTATCACACTTTAATTAAAGTATTCCTCACATTATAATGTTGATAGTATTGCAATGATTAAATCTTTAGTAGACCACAACTAAGTGAAGAGGATTTAAGAATTTCGAGACATTATCACAAACAACTTTTATCTTTAAATAATACAATTGTTTGAATGAATTTTAAAGGCCCTTTTTATTATTTGGTCTGTACATTCAACACAAACCAGAATGATTGGTCAACAAAACTTATATTAAGCAATTATGGGCCTTGTTAAGTGTGTAGAAAATATCAAAGTGAACTTAAGTAGTCTTTCCTCTTAAGTCTTTACACAACAACTAGTTTCACGAGCCATTATATTTCAACATTACTATATTATTTTTTGCCTCGCTTCTTACTAGAACTGAGGTACTCATCATATTTTTTGCTTTACATTTATTATTTTCACAGTCCTTGTGCTATGATATTTGTATGTTCCATTTTATCAAAATTGCTTTTAAATTCATAGGAATTATGATTCAAGTTGCAAGTTGAAGTTATTGTTCAAAGCTTCACTTTTGAATTTTGACCAAATTTTAGGATGATGTAATATTTTGCTTTGTTTTTTCCTCAAAAAAAATTAAGTTGAATTTACCGTTATGTTTTTTGTACTATATTTGCATGCAGAATTATGGTTGTACTTAAAAATACGAAAGATGTTATTCATGATGTTTTAGAAAAATACAACTTGTACGCTTGGATAATTTTGCATATACGCCTGGAGATTGTTTGTTTGATGCTCTCCATGTACTACTACACAATAGATACACATCTATAGAACTGAGAGAGGGTGATATACAACATTTCAAATATTGCTTGGAAAAGAATGATCAAGAAGCACTTTCATCTTATCAACATGAATTGAACATGTATTCCTTGATGGAAATGCATAATGTCAATGATCCAGAGGTTTATTTACAATGAATGTCAATATCAGCTTCAAATATTGTACCATTAAAAGATAGAGGCCTTTGGGAAGACATGTTTTGCATACATTGGTTGTCGAAATGGCTCAACATACCAATTAGAGTTTGGTCAAATACAAAAATGAAGTCATACTTGTATTTCAATTCAATTTTAGCAAACAACATATATGACATATTGTTTCATGATAAAAATCCTCTTGTTGGACATTTTGAACCATTACAGTGCAAAAGACAAACTCACATGATCAATAGTCATTTACATAATGAAGAGAGTATAAAATATAAAAACATAGAAAACAATGGCTTCAAATAAAAAAGAAAATGTGTGCATGTGGACTAGAACGAGTTTGTGAATTCAATAGTGCACCTGTTGAAACTTTATTTGATACCATTTTCCATTTAACACACATGAATATGACGCACATTGATTACGACGCATAGTAGCGCAAAATTTCGCCAACGCAATAAGGTAAAATTATTCTTTTTCAATTAGATGCATAGAACAATATATCAATATTGACATACTGAAAGATGTTCCAAGAATAGCTAATTCGCAAGCATATATTGTCAATCTGGCAATCTGGCATTGCCATATGAAAAAAGGAAACATAGAAGGTGACCTTTTCGTCTACGCTTGGATATCCTATATTTGGAACATAGAAATATGCATATGGTCTGCCAAAACAATGACCATCTTGGCTACATTCTACCCAGAAAGAAAAACATCAAAGGTGTTTAATGTTATTCAATATCAAATAGGCATAAAACAATTTCATTTTGAGACATTGCAACAAGTAATAGAAACAAGTGCTAATACCAACACAATATCATCTAGTAATAGCATACATACACATGAAACAAAATTGACTCTTCGTTCTCTAAAAAAATGAATTAGGAATGATATTAGCTTAGGTCGGAAAACAAATAGAGTTGATTTAGAAATATATAGAATGTCGATGAAAAAAAAAACTGCAAATGTCGTTTGTGAGCAATTTGAGCCATTGAAACAAGAGGATAAGATTAAAAAATTTAAAAGGCCAAAGGTTTCTGATGAAGACAGAGAAAAACAAGAAAACATACTTCCAACACTGGCTAAACAAGCATTTGAAAAACATGTATCTGACATTCCGATTTGCAATTGCTCCATCTGTGCTTGCAGCTTTTTTAGAAAGGATGTGGTAGAAACAAGAGACAAAGATATGCATAAAGTAGTTGAAAGAGAAGAAACACAAATAAAAGCATGCACAAACAAAAATTTGGAAAACCAATACATATGCAAACCTTGTAAAAAATATTTGCAACGTGATAAAATTCCTAAATTTGCATGTCCACAACATATTAAAAGAAATAAATGCATAGACATAGTAAAGAAATTAAATGAATTGGAGGAAAGGTTAGTATCACACATACTACATTTCTTGCAAATAAGAGAGTTAGGACGAAAATATAGAGGTCAGCAAATGGGTCTAACTGGAGGTGTTATCAATGTACCTGCTGACATGTCTCGAATTCAATATGCCTTGCCTCATGACATAAAAGAGACCAACACCGTTGTAGTGGAAATTAAAAAAAAGGCTATCCTATAAAAGTGCTTATGCTTTTGGTCGCATTTGTGTGCATATAGTCATGAAATCGTTAAGGCGGTTGTGCAAAACTATGCTATATAAAATGGAGAAAGTTGTTATAAATGACAACTGGAAAGAAATGTTCAACCAAAATAAGGATGCAGATGAATCTGATGTTGAAAATGAAATTCATATTGACATTAATGAAAATACTCGGGAACCAGTTACAAAAACACTACTCCATGGATTCACAGATTCGTATAGTGTATATGATCTTCAAAACAATCAAATAAACATTGCTCCTGGTGAAGGCTATGTTCCATTAGGAATTTTTCAGGACAAATACTAAGAGGAGATGAGTTTCCCTGCACTTTTCTATGGACAAAAATGACCAGATGATGTTACAAAGAGTTTTACTTATCAAAAAATTGCCCAATGGGAGGTATTACACAAGGATCATGGCTTTGCATATCACATCACAAATTTGTTTTATAAAGCAATTCGCATTATTCTCAATCAAGTATTAAACTGTATTTGGATCAGAATAAGAAAAGGACAGTTAAAAGGAATAAAATTGTTAGCAAAAGAGGTTAAGTCAAAACCAAATTTGGACCAGATACTAAAATCAGACATTGGTTACATCGATCTAAAGTCAATTCGCACATCACCAGACTACCATCTAGGTGTACGCAAAAACCTTTATGCAATGATATGACAACTAGGACCCCCAACATTCTTTGTATCCTTTATTAGTGCAAAGCGTTATTGGAAACCATTAATTAATGCACTAAATATATAAAAGAAAAGACAAATCTTCCCGTTGAAAATGGAATACAAGATAATGAAATTGAAACATTGGTGCGAAATGATCATGTAACTTGTGTTCAATATTATAGAAACAGAATAAATGCGCTATGAAACTAGTTTCATATGATTACAAATACTATGGTGAGATAAAAGATTATTTCTTTCTAACAGAATTCCAAAATAGGGCCAGTCAACATGATCGTGGATTACTATGGATAAAAGATGCATCGATATATGGAAAAAAATACAAATTTTGAAATAGAGAAAGTTGTGGATAGATATTTGTCATGTGATTCAAGTTTACTTGCAAATGATATTAAAACATTTCAACCTCATCATCATACAAGAACTTGTATGAAAAATAAAAATTCCCATTGTAGGTTCAACTTCCCCATACCCCCAATGCGAAAAATAAGAATACTAGAACCAACAAAATATAACAATGATAAAATGAAAAGAAATGTAAAGTTAATTTTTCATACTTTGGAGCATGCTAAATATGATGAAACATATACATTTGATCATTTCTTAGAGAGCTTGGGTTTGACAGAAGACGAAGACATCAATGCCATTAAATGTAGTCTAAATCGAACAAGAATCCTACTAGAAAGAAAACCTGTAGACATATGGACAAATAGTTTTTCCCGTCATATCCCAAGAGTTTGGAATGCAAATACAGATTCCCAATTTGCACTTGATTCATATGTTGTAGCTACATATTGTAGCTCTTACATGATAAAGATCGATAGAACAATGACAGAGACATTTAGGCATATAAGAAAAGAACACCAAAAAACAAATATTGACATCATACAAACAATAAGTAGACTTGGAAAATCTTTGTTAAACTTGCAACAAATGTCTGCACAACAAACTGTATATATTGTTATGTCTTTTCCTTTGAATACTAGCTCAAGGAAATGCATATTCATTAATACTTCACCCCGAGACCAATGAGCATTCATTTTGAAAAAGCCAAAGGATTTACAACAAGAACCAGATAATTTAGAAGACATAGTATGTGCATCAATCATAGATTCGTATCTACAGCGTCCTACAACAATTAAACATATATGCTTGGCAGAGTTTGCATCATGGTATATACAAAATGGAAACAAACGAAGAAAAAGTGATGTTACGTATGTGATTAGATACGTGAGATACAGTGAGCATAAAGACCCTGGGAACTACTATAGAGAAAAATTAATGTTATATGTTCCCTATCGACGCAACGAAATCATTTTCAAGGAACAATATTTAGCTTGGAAAATTGTGTACCTGGTCTTGAAAAGTGCCATTAAAGAAAATCAACAAAGGTTCACATATACAACAACATAATCATGGGGTGACGTTGATGATTCATCAAATACACTAGAAACTAAAGATTATGAGGTGTTTCATAGAGACATAACTCGAGAGAACAAAACAAGTAGCATGATATATTCCACTATGGTTACGAGAAATATGACAAATATAATATTGATGCTGATCTAAAACACTTCCAAAAAGTTAAAAAATAAAAAACATCATTTGACAAACCTTATCACCTTGTAAAGCAACCACATATATTAGAAAACAACACATTTTATAATATAAGGAGACAATTGAACAAAGAACAAGCAGCTATAGTAAAAAATATATTGACTAAAAAGAAAAGGGCACCAAATGAACCGATTTATTTGTTCTTGACAAAAGGCGCAGGGAGAGGGAAAACATTTACTGCAAAAGCATTATTCCAGTCCCTTGTGCGCATGTATAATAATATAATTGAGTATGACGCAGATAAAATAAAGGGACTCATAGCATCCTCCACCAAAAAAGTTGCATTTAATGCAGGTGGTGTCACACTACACTCTGCATTTTTCATGCCCTTCAATAAATCAGAATACCTACCCTTAAATAATGAAAAATTAGATACCTTGCCAAAACACTATGGACAACTTTATATTTTGCTAATTGATGAGGCATCCCTTGTTGGCCCAACATTCTTGTGCCAAATTAACAAACAACTAAGAGAAATAAAGCACATGCCAACAACGTATTTCGGAACTATCGATATTATCTTCTCATGTGACTTGTATCAAGCACAACCTATCAAAGAATCCCTTATCTTCAAAAGCCCAATATTGAACAAGCATAAACTATCATATACTTTTTGGCAAGAAAAAGTGAAATGCTATAATTTGCACTTGACAATGCGTCAAAAAGATGAAGACTTTATCAAAATATTGAACAGAACGAGATTGAATGAGCAATCTACTGACGACATAGAGTACATAAATCACCATTGTTACAAACCAACACCTGTAGATCCACTTTTTCCATACTTATTTTACAAAAACAAGGATGTGCAAAGACATAATGAGAAAATCATTTTTAGATAACCCTTGAATCAATTGACGAAATTGAGAATGGTAAAAAAACCTTCAAACCTATGACAAGACACCAAATTTACTAGCCAAAATACTAGAAAAAAAAACATGTTGGTTGAATTATATGCAGGAAACTACAACATAGAAGACAGTCTTGTCAATGGTGCGGATGGAGCATTTAAGAGTTACACAAAGGATAAAAAACAAGTCGATGTTGTCTGGGTAGAATTTGTTGATCCAATTGTTGGAAAATTGCAAAGAGAAAAGTTTCATGAATTCTATGATGAGAAAAATTCACCAACATGGACACCAATATTTCGTGTCGTCAAGCCATTGTCTTGGTCTAAAGGAAGGAAACAAACTGTCGTACGAAAACAATTCCCAATACAATTAGCATGTGCTAGAACAATACATAGAGCACAAGGATTAACTTTAGATAGACTTGCATTTGATCCAGGTGGCATTAGAACACATGGATTGGTCTACATAGCTTTATCGCGAGTGAAAACCATGGACTCACTATATCTTATTGAAAAATTAAGTCAATAAAACTTCTATGTAAACAAAAAGGTAGTCATTAAAATGAAACGATTGATTGCAGATGCAAAATGGAAATTAGAGTATTTTTAAAAATATGCTACATGCTCAAATATACTTTCAATTGCAACATTGAACACGCGTAGCTTACTAGCACACATTGACGACATACTACAAGACCAAGATCTCATCAGCAATATGATTCTCTGTTTTCAATAAACAAGAACAAATTTTCTGCCAAATAGAAACGAATTTTCCAAATTCAACTTCAATACATCATACTTTGTACATGGTGTGCTTTCTTGCATAGACAAGAATATAGACATACTTGCAACCAAAAAAATTTGCAATGATAAAGTTGAACTTGTTATGCCAGAGCTATATATCCAACAACATGTTTGCATAATGAACATATATGTTGCTCCATTCTCATTTGTAGCAATGATCATTGACACAATCTCAATTGCAAAGGAACAAATGCTTCATAGTGATAGCATCCTTTTAATAATTTGCGATTTCAATATCGACATTCATGCAAATAGTCAAAGAAGTAGATAGCTATTAGAATACATGCACTCACAACAATTAAACGAAATAACAAACAAATCTACTCCAAAAACAAAAAGTCACATTGATCTCATTTGGACAAATTTTCCTTTTGAATATTGTGAAGTCAATATATTAGAGGCATATTGGAGTGACCATGAATCCATTCATGCTTTGTTACATGTGTTTTAGACTTTTTATGTAAGATGTTGGTTTATGTCCCAAATAAAGAAAATACAGAAAATACAGGTACGTTCTCAATGTTTATTCATTTTTTTAATTTGCTTTTAATGTGGTACCAAAAATGATGGTTAACAGTATTGATCTTGTATTTTTTTATCTATTTCATGTTATATCTATTTATTTTATGTAATATCTATCTACTCCCTTAGCCTTCAAATTCCTTATGGATCCCACACACAAGTACCACCGGTGTGTGAATCCTCTAGTAATGGGTTTTCAAGTTGTGCAACTACCAACCATGGCTAAGGCCTGTAGTAATTGGGCTTACACGAAAAGAAGGCATTCTAAAGCCAAGATTAAGCATAATTATTTGTTGGACCTTGTGAGAAGTCAGAGCCATAAAAGACCCTAATCTTTTCTGAAGAATGCCAAAGAGCTCGAGTGTGGTTGCAATGCTTCAATTAGTTAAAGCCATGAATGAATGTGAGGAAAGAACTCATATTTTCAATGAATCACCAAAAATAATAAAATAAATGTGGGAAAGGGGGTGTTTTATATAGACTTTATTCTACACGCCATTTTTTCCAAGCCACTATTAGTTCATTAATTGACCTACTTTTTGGGGATCAACTCCTCAATATTATTTGTCATTGTCGCCTCCTCATTCTCTCATTAGTTGGATATTAATATTGTTACTTGGTTCACTATGACCCCTTTTGTTCACTTGAAGGTCTACCATTTTTGTCAAATTATGGCTTTCGTTCTTCTTTTATCTCATTTTTTAATCTTACATAGCACTACAATTCACTAACTTGTTTTTTAATCAATTGCAAAATCCCTCACACTATTGTATATTTGCAACTTTTCAATTGTAGTACACAATTACAAATGTTTCGATATATCTTCTGGATTCTTTTACATAAATAGCTCTTTTTCTTTGAATTGTCGATGAAATGAAAGTGCCTCCTTTAGACTCACATACTCGTTGTAGCTTGAATCAACTTTTATTTTTCCAAAAGCTACATATAGCTTTATGTGATCCTAAACTTTATAGTTTTCACCTGTAAAGCATGCTTTGTTACAACTAATATAATAATTCTTCAATACAATAAATGTTGGTTGTAAGATATTTGTAGGAAGTGAGTTCTTAAGAAAAAACTCATTTTTTAAACTACAAAAGTATTGTATGAGACATTTTCTGCATTTGATTATCATAGCCAAAGTGATTTGTTCAATTTGATCTTATAAACTTAGTCTTATCTTATCGTTTATTCAAGTTTTTTTGTGTTTATCAATTTTCCTTTTTAGAGTCAAAATGTTACATATGATACTACAAATGATTTTAAACATTATTCATATTTACTAATTGATTTGTTAGTCCCAATGTTTCCTGAACTATATTTGATAATTTTATTTTACATAATTTCTTTTTTTATTTGATAATTTTTTTTACATAATTTCTTTTTTCCTTGTGTATAGGAACATGAAGAGACATGCCCAAGGTGAATAAGGAAAAGAAACACCAGAAATAGAATAAAAAAGGTAAATATTGCTATATCATAAATTAAACAAATCCCCTTTCATTTTCTTAATTAACATGCAATTGCTTGCGATTTATAGGAGCAAAACATCAACATGAAATCCAATAACCATTGAAGAATTGACAAATTTCAAAACAGGAGAAGTTTTCGATGGCAACGTCCTAGTAACATATAGAGCATTGTTGGGCAAGTCACAAAGAACATCTGAGATTCTATGAGCATATTTAACAGATGCCAAAGGTGAAATGACTGTCGCCTTAAATGTTCAATACCATTTCATTGAGCAATACGAAGCAATACTTCTTCCAATGAAAGGCATCTGCTTAAGAAATTTCAAGACTGCAGCCAAAATTGATAATGACCATGGTGACTGTGAATGTATTCTTGTAGTAGATCACAATACTAGCATAGAGAACATAGAACCAGTATGTAAAGAATGCAACTTCATACCAAACACAACAATCAGAATATTGTTAGCATCAACAAATAAATATGTACTTGGAACAATTGGTGCAATTGTGACGACAACAAAGAAATTACAGACACAATATGTTCTAGAGATTAAGGATGGAAATACAGAAAATGACAAAGCAACTGTAAGAATATTTCTACCCATGCATTCATCTTTCAAAATATTATTTCCTGTTTTTTTAATGTCCATAACAACAATGAAATTTAATATATGTCTTCTTAAAATGTAGTTACAACTATTCCTGACATTTGCAACAGAGTTTGCTTCCATTGAAGAACAAATTTCAAAAAAAGAGTATCTGATGTTATTATTTAGAAATGTGGTGGAACAAAGAGAGGCACTACCAAACACACTACATACAGGGTAGTCAACATTTATCATGCCCCTACGGTCACAAAAGGCACATCTAGAAGCATTTCTAAAGTCCACAACTCAGGTGAAAAATTACAGCTCTACAAAATTATGTTGTATTAAATATACTTCTTATAAATAAAATTTGACTAACAAATACATTTAACAATGTGAAACAGGTTGAAGGCACGTTGCAAGTGTCAAACATATATTCTAATCCCTTTCAACCTAAATGTTCAAAATGTGACTTACCAATAGAATCCTTTGGATCAATTGAGGGAGAAATGTTACATTGTATCAAATGCAAAACTGAAACCTCTATCACCTATTTTCATCGATTAAATTGTCTCATAATTAAATCAGATAATCAAAAAGTGTCATGTACGTTGAAAGGTGACATCTTAAGGAAGCTATTGCCAGATTTGATAACATTAAAATATGAAGATTATCTGAAGGATAAATCTACTACCATCTACATGCTGTGTGAGTTTTATGTACATGGGAAGTTCATACTTAATCATGAAAATGCAATTCTTGATGCAAAAACAAATCTAGAGGAATGAAAATTCCATTACTATATTTTTGCAAAATGAAGTTTCAGATAGAAAGGTATGTTCAAAAACATTTCTTTAAATATTATATATTATTTTTTCAAATTACAGAGTGCATCATTATAATCAGTTTTATTCTATATTACAGGCACATCAAACGCTGGACATAGAAATAGAGTAGTAAAAGAAAGTACATCCGACCATATTATTGTATCATGGTTTTCTATCCAATGACAAAAAACACTACAACAATATTAGAGTGCAGGCATTTTTCTGTAATAGATTATATTTTGTCTATATAAAATATTTCAATCCTTGTACGAGGGAACATAGAGACCTATACATTTTCCCATCTCTTTTGCCATTTCAATCTACTTACATATTTTGTTTTATATTTCTAAAATAGTCTACAATATATACATCACTTTTTGAATTTGTAGATGTTTCTTTTGTTAGTTTCTTACTCTTGCAAATTAAATAATCAAATAAACAATACAAATTTTAATTTGCTTGAATGAATATTTTATAGATTTCAGAAAATAACTTTTCAATGGCAAGCAAAGTAATCATAATAACAAAGTTATTTTACATTTGTAAATTAATTATTTCATATTTTTGTATGTAAATTTAGACTAGTTTTGGCTTCATTCGCTTATTTTTCATACTTTTCATTTGTTGTTCTTATGTTTCAAGTATTATCATATTGTTACATATGTCTCACTCGGTTACTAGAAGCTTTTAACATGTGCAATTAAATTTCCAGTGTGTATAGTCTTTATTTCTAGTGTGAAATCCAACACTAGAATAAGAGATATATGAACAATAACATGGTCTTTTGGAAACTATCTAATCTACTCTTACATGTTTGTAGCTTATAGGTAATGGTTACCTTGGTTCACAATTCAATGAGTCCACATATATCTTATTTAGTTTATTTCAAAAGAAAAAAAGTAACTTGCTATTTTAGTTTTTCTATTTTTATCAGAATTTCAAATTTAATTTACACTTCCAATGGGATTCTAATGAATGGATAAGATTTATGAGCAATAACATGGTCATTTGCAAACTGCCTAGTCTAGTCTCACATGTTTTTAGCTAATGGGTCATGGTTACCTTGGTTCATAATTCAATGATCTTGTTATAAATCCATGAAGTGTTCAGCATTTTTCATTTTTCTACTCGCTCTAGTTAACTTAATGTGCAAAATATTATTTTCAAGCAACATATATATATTCAAATAGATTTCCTTTATTACTATTGTAGCTATCAAGTTCTTTAGAATTTGAATTTTGTAGTACATCTCCTATTTTCTTTATTTCAAATTATGTCAATAGAACATTCATCTTGCTTCATTATATTGACCTTATATAACCGCCTTAATATTAAGCTCTAAAACTATATTATCGGTTATATTGATTGTTATATTCTTTATTGTTACACTGGCCTACTTCTAAACATAAACTCAAAGCAGGGACTAGCTGTTTTGCAGCTATTTACCTTGTTTCGTTTATAACAATTTTATGAATTATTGAAATAATTTCTTATTTTAAGTTGAGGTATATTTTGATTTTCAATCATCTCTTTAGTAGAAGGATTCAATTTATTTTCTAAACAAAACAAGAGTTGTATGTAGCTTAGTCTCTACTTTGTAACATAAAAATAAAAATATATATCAAATAACAATAAAGCATAATAAAAATTAAATAAAATGATTCACAAATTCAATATAATTTAATTATAATGGCCTTCCTTAGCACATTTGTCATCATAGTAGCTTTGAAAACATTAAAACACATACCTGCTAAGGCTACCCGAACGAACATTTTTTTATATACCTAATTTTAAATTTAAGTTACTCTCTTTCAACCTTGATTTTGGGTTCTTCGCGTTCCTTTTTTCTGACGTAATGTATTTCAACTACCATTTTCCCTCTAACCTCATACATTAGGGGGAATCTGTTATCCCTCAAATTATCACTTCTTCGTCTGATGGATGATACTAAGCTTTATGTCACACAAAAATACAAATGGATTGAAGAGCCAGTTTGATATAGATGATCATGGACCGAATCACTCATTGTTTACTCCATATTTGTCTCTTTTTGTAATGAGCCTTAGGCATACACACGTCTGGAAGTAAAGAAACTCGCGTTCCACACACTAGTTGATTGTGTACTACTAGTGTTTTTCTCCTAAAAGTTGTACACACGGGTTTCCTAAGGGAAACTCGCATATCACACGCAGGTTTCCTTTGTACCACTAGTGTGTCCCTCGAAAATTAATTAAGAATAAAAAAAGATTAATTAGACGGTGGTTGAGTTCGATTTTGTAACTTCCCCACCTTCCCCCATTGCTTTAGCCTCACAACTACTATTCTCATTTTGTCATAAAAGGATGAGAGAGGCTAGGAGCAAAGGGGGAGAACACTTAACCTAAGATTATGTTGGAGGATTTTGGTTAGAAAAGAGGAGAAAATAGACTCAAGTCATGGTTTCAAGGATCCAATGTTAGACTGAGGCATAATTGTAGTTGTTCCAAGTTACTTGATTAATAAAGAGATCTTCCCTTTCCATTGAGTTGTGTACATTTTATTTTATCTTCAATGAATCATGTTCATAGATTTTGATTTCAATCTTAAGTTTCAGGCTCTTTTTTATACATGTTTCATATTTATGATACTCAAACGAGTTTGAGTAAGGTATCTTTTCTTGCAGGTCTTACTGCAGCAGATTGGAGATTGGTTTGAAGTAAAGTATAAATCTAGGACCAACCTTCATAAATAAGGTATATAATTGTGCCGAGAGGTGCTCTGCATCCCAGTATGGGGGAGATCTTGTAACGTAATGTTTTGTAGCGTTCCTCATGTAAATGTCGGCTATAAATATTATGAGGGAGATGTTGTAACGTTATGTAACGTTCCTCATGTAAAGGTCCGCTATAAATATTTACTTCTATTTACTTATGATTTCCGATTATGAGGGAGATGTTGTAATGTTATGTAACGTTTCTCATGTAAATGTCGGCTATAAATATTTACTTCTATTTACTTATGATTTATGATTATGAGGGAGATGTTGTAACGTTATGTAACGTTCCTCATGTAAATGTCAGCTATAAATATTTACTTCTATTTACTTATGATTTTCGATTATGAGGGAGATGTTGAAACTTTATGTAACGTTCCTCATGTAAATGTCGGCTATAAATATTTGCTTCTATTTACTTATGATTTCCGATTATGAGGGAGATGTTGATGTAACGTTCCTCATGTAAATGTCGACTATAAATATTTACTTCTATTTACTTATGATGTAGATTGTGTCAGTCATTAATTAAAAGTAAATATTTTTTCTGGCCGAAACAAAAAAAGAAAAGAGAAGGAATATCTCCGTAACCCATAGGAAATTTAATTTAATTTTACTATGTGATCCAAATTTCTCCAAATATTTAAATCAAACATTATTATTATTTATCAGTATAGAATATAGAAAGAAAGACAGGTAATTAATTAATCAACGCATGTGACGGAAGTGACTATGAGTGGAAAATCGAAGGTGTTATAATAGGTGAAGGACACAATTTCTCTCGCGTCCAACTTCTGACCGTCATTCACCAAGCAATCAAGATGGCTAATTTTTTGATCAATTGAGGGATTACTTCTACCCCTTATGTGAAACCGTCGCAGTTGACATGGATGTTTGCTATTGGGCAGCCAGAACTGCATTCATTCACAATTTCCACCTCAAATACAAAGATGACATTGGACAATCCAACATTGTTAGTTAAATCAGATAAAATTTAAGTTATATTTTACATACATAAATGCAGTCACTACTCTACTTTAGTTATATTTTACATACATAAATCTTTAGTTATATTTTACATACATAAATTTTAGTAATATTTTACCAAAATTTCCATTTTACCCAAGTGGACAACTTAACAGTGGTATTATAGCTTCCCTAAAGTTCATAGGGCCTATACAATATTACTCGGTGAATATTTCTAATGTTGAGCATTTTTGTGACACTGATCTTCTTTCTCTTCTCCTACAATTTTCTCTAGCCTACCAAAATCCGCGTGATCCATTTGGTGAGCATCGTTGATATTGTGTTATATCTCTCCTTATCTTTTACTGAAGGTAGAATTCAAAAATCTTCTTCAATTGTTGCGTGAAGATGTTTTCTAAATTGTTGTATTTTGAGTCGTGGTTTTAAATTCTCATTTTTTATATAGCTGTAGGATGGATGGTGGTGTATTTTTACAGGGTGTGACCTCTGTGTGAGCTCCCATATAGCGTGAACCCTCCTCGCATTCCATGGAGCCTTTGCATTCTGTTGAAGCTTGGTTGTGCCAGTGTTTTGATTGTGTATTGGTCATATCAACATTGATTTGTGCTATTGATATCAAAACTATACCAATTTTGAGCTAGAGTTGCCTGATTATTTAAAAGGAAAAAAAGGGGGTGGGGGAGGTTTAGTTATGACTCTGGGTGTTTTTTTTTTCTTTCGAAAATTCTTTACTTTGTTGTATTCTAATTGAGAAAATGATATTTTTCAAACTATATGGACTATGTTTTTAAATAGCATCATTGAAATTGATAAAAGAATGCATTTTCATAAAATTGATAACACAAACTCCACCTGGTAGAGATGAAAGAAGAAAATTACCCTGGTAGTTGTTGCGTTACATTGAATAGTGACTTATCCCAATTTTCTCTACTAAATATTGGCTTTTGGCATTCTACAACCTGTGCAACCTCCCACTTTTTGGAGCAACTTGAAAAGTGTGATAGTCAATTGGGATTATCATGGACAAGAAGTCAAATCGTTAGGGATCAAATATTCGGAGGTGCAAACCTCTTCAGAGGTATTGCAAGCAAAGAGCTATTCGAGGAGAGGTTTGCAGCTCTGGAGATTTGATCCCTCTCAACGCTTGATAGAGCCTGGGATTTTGATCTACGCTGGTATCTATCACTCAAACCCCGTTTTCTTTCTCTTATAGAATATGCTTGGTTTGAACCTAGTTTGTAGTTGTTTTAGTCTGAGTATAATCCAGTACATTGGTGACCTCCACAATCCCAAACATAGGAATAATTATTAACAACAGAACCGACGAATCCACTGGGGTCTGGGGAAATGGTAGTTGCTTTGGGGTTTTCTTGTGTGATATCTTCCAATCATTTGTGTTTTTGAGTTCTCGATCAAATTTGCAGATGTTAGGGAAATACCATTTTTATTTCAACCTACAATAATTTATATACCATATGATCCTTCCTGTATGCACTAATCCCTAAAATTATACCCTTATGTTGCTTTTGGGACAAATATTCACTTGAGAGGATTAATCTAAGTGTGCAAGCATGGATTAATGACTAGTTTCCATTCCTTATCATGCAAAACCATGCAATTATTCCATTATCTCACCCTTGGTATATCATGGAATAAATTTAGTACACGTCTAACATAAATTTAACATGGCAATATTATATGTTGATTCGCTATTGTAATTACTGAATTTTAAATTTTATATACTCATGTCATCATTTGTTACATTAGTTTTACATTTTTCATTTTTAATAGATGTCATTATATTATGTATATGATTCTAATGATTTATTTTTTGAAATTTTGATAGCAGTGGAAAGTATGGATCTGAATGCAAAGATAATGAGAGAGATTGCCAAATTTAGAGAGATTGGGAGCACGTGGAGGGTTGGAGACCAGCTTCACTGCTCACTTGCGGATACTCTAGATGCCCTTATAGACAATATTGTAACTTAGGAAGATATTCTATTTGTACTATTTGTATTCCTCCTTTAGGAGATGTCACTAATGTAATTGGTCATGTAAGAGTCATTAAAATAATCAATGTAAACCTCTGGATGTAAGTCGGGTCAATACTAGCCATGAGTCATTATAATAAATATTATTTTGGTGTCTAACTAGACAAGTTGGCCCTGTTAGTTAGACAAGTCAACCCAATTAGGTTTTTGGTCAATTCAAGAGTCAAATATAAATAGGGAGGTGCCTCCTTCATTTGTATTCACTTCACTCAAGCAAGTTTGCTAGAGGGAGATGAAGAAGTGCACCAGAAAGAGAGGAGAACTTATCTTGGGGTTTTACACTATCTTGGTTGAGTTCTATACTGAGGAACTTTTGTGGGGTTTTCTACTTGTGGTTTCCGCAAGGAAAATCTTTGTGTTCTTTGTGTTGTTGTTCTTCAAGTGATCCTACTATTTTAAATTGTTTTAGAATATCATCTAAACAATTAAGAAAACTTAACAAAGACTCAAGTATTTGAGAAGCTTAGATTGAAATTGAAGAAAAGAATGGGAGATATTACATTTATACTCTACTGCCCTTTTCTTTTTTATTGTGCCATAGCTTCAAATGACCTTAATGATGGGTGGAGGGTCCACCTGAAACGCGTCGGTCACTTCTAAATTTCTACATAGTGTAAATCCATAAGCTTGCACACAATGACTGAACATTGTGGAAACATTCATGCACAAATTCTTCGCCTCTATGGAGAGGATTGTCTCAAGGAGACTCGGGTCTTTGAGAACCTTAGATTAAAATTAAAGAAAAGAATGGCGAATCTTATATTTATACTCTATTTCCCTCTTATTTTCTATTGTGCCATAACTTCGAACGATCCTGATGATGGGTGGAGGGTCCACCTGAAACGCGTCGGTCACTTATAAATTTCTACACAGTGCAAATCCATAAGCACACAATGACTGGACATTGTGCAAACATTCATGCACAAATTCTTCACCTCTATGGAGAGGATTGTCTCAAGGAGACTCGAGTCTTTGAGAAGCTCATATTAAAACTAAAGAAAAGAATGGCAGATCTTACATTTATGCTCTATTTCCCTCTTATTTTCTATTGGGCCATAGCTTCAAATGAGCCTGATGATGGGTGGAGGGTTCACCCAAAACGCGTCGGTCACTTCTAAATTTCTACACAGTGCAAATCCATAAGCTTGCACACAATAATAATATGTTGTTTATTATTATTATTTATCTTTTATTGTTATTGTATTATTAATAATATTATTTGTCCCTATATTTTTGTATATAAAACGAACTATTCAAAAATTCCTTCTTTATATTTTGAAGGTAATGTTCCATACATTAGTTTGCTTGATGAGTTCCATACATTAGTTTGCTTGATGAGTTCTTGGTATAGCCAGGCTTCAGATCAATCTTATTGGAAACTTTGGCACCCTTGAGTTGATCAAGAAGATTGTCAGTACGAGGGATAGGATATCAATTATTGACTATGATTTTATTCAAAGCTATATAATCAATGTAGAGTCTCTATGTCCGATACTTATTTTGCGCCGTTAGGTTCCAACAAGGGGAGGAGCTTAGTCAAATGTGGTCTTTTTGGATGAGATTATGAATCCAATGTTTTATTTCTTCATTATCTAGAAGAGAGCATATGTATGTCAGGCCATTAGGAAAAGGGGTACTGGGTATCAAATAAATTGAATGCTTGTCTTAGTAATGCAAAGGCACCCTTACACACGAAGCGAAGGTATCTTTGTATTCCTCCACTATTTTTTTCACCTTCTTTTGTTATGAAGAGAGACCCTATATAGAGGTTGTGGTAGTTGTAGTGATATTTCATTCACCTGTTGAACAAGTCATGAAGAGGACAAATCTCCCAAATTAAGAGATTACCTTCTTGCACTACTTTGTTGAGATAAAAAAAACTAAAGTAGTTGGAACTACCTCTATTACCATCTAGAGATAACCCCCCAAACTAGTGATGACGATGTGAGGCCTATACTTGTAAAAAACATGACGTTTTTTAATATGGGGTTGCCTTAAAATAACATTACAAACTTAAAGTTGGGAAAAAACACACAAGGCTCATTTATGAAAGCTTCATGTCATAGGGTAGGAGACATTGTTTATTGATGTGGATGTTTCGTCCCTATCTTAGCTAACCAAAGGTGTATGGATGGAGGTGTGGTGTTATCGACAAATTCAATCTCTTGATGACCTCCATTTAGAGTTTCCTTTATAATGATTTTGTTGCAGCGGATTTGAATACCCAAACTCTCGCTCATTATTTGATTTAATTTTTTGCTTGATTTCGATAGCATATAAGCATCTTCTAGTGAGGACAAGTCCATGAACTCCATCTCTATTTGGATGTACTTATGTAGGCCACTACGGTACTTCAAGATCAAGTTCCATTGTAGAGTATATCATACCTAGATTTAAAATGCAAGGAATGGAAGATATTAATGAACTCTAACACCATCTAGTCTCTCTTGTAATGCAAAATTGTCCATATTGTGCATTAGTCATCATAGTTTCCAATAAGGTAGAACTCCTCCTCGAGGGAATTAAAAAAATACACCCAAATGGGTCCTATCCTGAATGTTGTAGACTTATATCCTATATGTCTCTCCCATTAACACTCCCACCAATATTTAACATGGGAAAGGGACTTAAGGAGTGCAAAGGTGATATTTTCATTGTCAAACAAATATTGAACAATGTAATAACCCTCTAATAGATTTGACCATTTCTCCAAAGCATCTACGTCTATCTAGATTTTAAATAAAGAAAGTCAAAGTTAAATTGTACCTTAAAGGGCATTGCACCCCAAATATGTTGTTGGTTGAAGGTGTCTCTACCACCATTGGCAGCAATTGAAGGATATGAGCAAAAGTATCCATCATCTTGTTCCTCTGTCATGCAAGGGATTCCTCAATAAATGACTCGATGGGATCCCATACTTTGACATCTCTCCTTTTGGCCCCCGTGGGAGGTCACTTGCACCGTCAAGAGTGGTATTCCCTAAGTTTAGTTAGTTTGAGACCCAACTCCTTATGCCATGACCTCATCGAGGGCATGCATAGAGAAACAACAAAAAATGGATTGCTTTGATACACTGATTTAAATTATATAGAGAACAAAATGAAAGCACAAATATAAATGGAAACACATTGAGATTTTCCAGAGAGCACAATAACACAGTAAAAAACCTTACTTCTATCAATGAATGGAAATGGAAAAAAATTGCAATCCTTGCAAAGCAATACATATTCGCTAGAATGGTGATAATTTATCTTTGGAGAGATGTATCAACTACTTGCATTTGCAAGAAGACATTACAAGAAGCCAAAAGTTCCTTTTAACATAAAGTACGCTAACCTATGATTTGAAGAGAGATGTGTCTTCTATACAGATTCACAACAAGACATTACAAAAGGCCAAAAGTGACTTTAACATAAAGTATGATGTACTAGGATAGAAAAACCCTAAATATCCAAGATCCTAATCGTCAAAACTGGTGTGGAAAAAAGAATGTAGGATCCAAGGAAGCTACATCAACTTCTTTGGGGTGCAACTCTCCCATACCTTTTTTAGAGAATTTATTGGATCATTACAAAGCTTAACTCATGCTCTATAAGTTTGGAAGACCGTCCATTTTTTGATTGTGTGGCTTACGTCAACTACCAAAAAAGCAAGAGAAATGACCAAAAACATGTTAAAAGTTGGAGACTTAAAAATTCGAAGCAAACCTACCAAGATATGGAACCATTATGAATTAGTGGAATAGGTGGGTGGCCTCTATGTCTAATTGGATCATATTTTCATACCTGAAAAGTCAAGTTCTCAATATTTTACTCTTCTGTTGAAACTTTTCTCAACCTTGATAGCATATTGGTAAGCAACTCCTAGTGAAGAGATATCCAAAATTTCTTTTTTAGGTGTACCTATGTAGGACACTAAGGTATTTTATAACCAAGTTCCATTTGGATCCTTAACACCCAAATTTCACACCTTGGTGTCCATTCAAACTTTATCCCCTTCTTTTGCAAAGAGGTGATGGAATGTGAAACCTTGGAGAATCCTTCAATGAATCTCCTGTAGTATCCTACAAGTCCCATAAAAGATCTTACATCTGTCACATTTCTTGGAGTAGGCCAATTCATAATGGCTTCAATCTTTTCAATGTCTACAGATATGCCCTCCTCTGAGATGATGTGACCCAAATAATGAATTCTATCTTTATTAAAGTCACATTTGCTCAACTTTGCATACAACTTATGCTCCCTTAGAAATTGCAATGTTAGTCTTAGATGTTCTTCATGCTCTTCATCATTCTTAGAATAAATAAGAATGTCATCAAGGAAAACAAGAACAAACTTGTCTAGATACCAACTGAAAACACTGTTCATGAGACACATGAATGTAGTTGGTGCATTTGTGAGACCAAATGGTACCACTACACACTCATAGTGTCCATACCTTGTTCTGAAGATTGTCTTATGAATGTATTCATCCTTGATTCTTACCTGATGGTAACCATACCTTTAGTCAATCTTGGAAAATGCCTTTGCTCCTCTCATTTGATCCAAGAGGTCATCAATCCTAGGAAAAGGGTATTTATTCTTCACAATGACTTTGTTCAGTTGTTTGTAATCAATACGCAACCTGTGTACCATCTTTCTTTTTCACAAACAACACTGGTGCTCCCCAAGGGGACACACTTGGACTGATATACTTCTTCTCCAACAACTCTTGCGGCTGCATCTTCAGCTCTAGCAATTCTGGTGTACTCATCCTATAGGGTGTCTTGGACACTAGTGTTTCTCCTGTCACAAGGTCAATTGTAAAATCAATGTCCCTCTTTAGAGAAATCCATGGAATTTCATCAAGAAAAACATCCCTGAATTCCTGCAATACATGAAAGTCCTCCAACCTAGGAGTTTCATTCTATGCTGCCTCCAAAACATGGGCTACATACAACTGGAAACCTTTCCTACATAACTTCTTCAGCTGCATTGTTGAAATCTGCCTAACAGAAATCACCTTGGAATGCCTCTTACAATCCTTAGGTTTCCTTCTTCATCCATGCAATCAAAAGTCTTATTGTAACAGTCAAGCTTAACTCTGTGTGCTTCCAACCAATCCATTCCAATGAGAACATCATAGGAACCAAGTGGTAGAACATTCATATCTGCATATGTGACTAACCCATCCATGACCAATGAGAATTTCTCTACCACTTCACTAACCTTCCTCTTAGTCCCAGTGGCTAGATGAACTAACCATGATTTGCTATGCTTTAACTTCTTAAAAGCAAAAATATCGACAACTCTAGGAGTAATATAACAGTGAGTAGATCTAGGGTCAATCAAAACACAAATATATTGCTCACCAATCTTACCTGCAACTTCAACTATAGTTGACTGATGATTTTTCTTGCGGTCCTCCAGTGCTGCATAAATCCTAGGGACGGTCCTTGCCACTTGACCCACAGTTTCTTCTTCTTGAAGGTTGTGAGCTTGAACCACATTCCCATTCTGATGCGGACGTTTCTTGTGCATATGGGGTCCTCCACATCCCCAACATTGGAGTGGTTCTTTGATCTCCTTTGGATCCCTTGGCCTATCTCCCATCAATCTAGCCGGATGAGTCACAGCTTGTGATGGCTTCTTCTGCTAATTTCGGAAGTGAGAAGGTTTGAAACCTTTCTTCCTCTAATCAAACTTTTCATTCTTCTTGTCCTTCCATGTCTTATGGATATCAAGTTTTCCTTTGCTCTGATCATAGCAATACTTGGCCTTTCATCTAGCTTCTTCTAGAGTTTGAGGTTCATCAAACTCAATCCTATCTGTGTATGACTAAGGTAGTCCAGTCAGGAAATGATTAATTTTCACTTTATCATCTATGATGTACCTGACATGCCTCAACAGCTGCAAGAAATTGTTTGCATATTCTTCCATGGTCAACTACGCCAATTTCAACTCATGGAACTATTTAATCTTATCATCATAGTACCTATCAGAGAGGTACTACTGCCTGAAATACTTCTGGAATTGCTTCCACATAATCTTCCTTTCACTCATCTTCTTCAATTTCCTGAAGTACTCCCACCATATGGATGCTCTTCCAGTCAAATTGAAGATGGCTACCCTAGCCTTCATATTTCCAGAGTAGTCTTTGACTTGGAAATATTTTCTCATCCCAAGAAGCCAAGCTTCAGCTTCTTGATCATTCTTTACCTCACCATCAAACGTAGGAGGCTTAGCCTTCTTGAATTCATCGCGTGAGTTGTTCTAGTAGCGCCTCTTTTTCTTATTCCGATGAGAAGAAGAACTTGAACCCCCAGTGGATCCTTCAGAGTTAGATGATCCACTAGAAGAGCGTTTTCTTCTTCTAGCATCGCTCCTACTTCCTTTTGGATTTACTTCCCGATGCTCAAAGTTCATCCGCCTCTAGATGTCTATCAAACTCTGCATCATGGTTGCATTCAACTTATTCTGCTCTTCATGAGCTTTAATCATTCTCTCATTATCTTCTCTGTAGATTTGCATCTCCACCCTTAGGCTTCTCATGGTGGCTGCAAAATCTGGCGGAGTATCTTGAAATCTTCTCCCATTAGACTCTGTATCAGCATTTCCAACTGGGATGTTTTCCCTCATAGCATCTTTCTCGTGCTCATAGGGACTCTGTGCATCATTCATGCCGTAGGTTCTCATGGTTGAGCCAAAAACCAACTCTTCCAATCTGTACTATGACACTACAAAAATTTGTTAATAAAAATCATTGTTAGCTGCATAAAAATTTCAGAATTTAAATACACTCTGAGCTGCAATGTTTCAACCAATAGCTCTGAAAGCTATTCTCTTGGCCCATCCAGGCCTAATGTGGTAACCATTAGCTCTGATACCAATCTGTAGTGTACTACAATGTTGGTATCATAGGGTGCTTTTTCCTCTTTTAATTGTTCAACTTGGCCCCTTTAAGCCCAGTGCTGCAACCAACAGCTCTGATACCAATATGTAACGTCCCCTACCCCATAATACAAATAAATTAAAAAATTTGCTTCAAGAACCCTTGTTCTCCTTTTGAAACATCATGCATGGATGTTAACACACTCTTCAACATTTAATCTCGGGCTTAGAAACCCCCGTAACAATCATTCCACCCTTGACAGATCTATGTTGTGACTTGAAAACTTCTTCCGCGCTGAACCTATCATTTTCTCCTTCCGCCCTGCAGAACTCGTAAATCGGAACACAAAACACGACGGAAACAATAACCTTCCACCCTTTCACCTTTCCTCCTCCTTCCTGGAACTCGACAGTCGGAACTCAAAAAATGACGAAAACTCTAACCTTATGCCGGGAACTCGGAAGTCGGAAACTCAAAACACGACGGAGTCCTTCGAACCTCTTTTCGCCTTTCCGCCTTCTTCCCGGAACTCGAAAGTCGGAAACTCAAAACACGACAGAGTCCTTCGAACCTCTTTTCGCCTTTCCGCATTTCTGCCTTCCGCCCAGAACTCGGAAATCAGAACTCAAAACACGATGGAGTCCTTCGAACCCCTTTCTGCCCAGAACTCGAAAATCGGAACTCAAAACATGACGGAGTCCTTCGAACATCTTTTTCTATAATTCCGACTTCCGCTTTCAGACCTCGGACTTCGGAAATGACAAAGTCAACTTTTTCCTTAGAACTTTTCTGCATTTTTCCGCTTCCGCCTTCCACGGGCGGATTTTGGGTGCGAAAACACGACATTTCTTACCTTAGCTGCATTTTTTACCCTGTAACCAGTCTTCTAGCCTCCATAACCAAAAGCAGATATGCATTGAAACATACAAGGGATAAACAAATGCAAATGCAGGGACATTCATTCAACAGTAACCTCTACTTTAACTCATTCATAAGCATTCAACATAATCATTTCATTCATAAGCAAATACATTGTAGAAATAACACAACAGAGAAGCTTATCTTGAATGATGAAGTTGTCTCGCAACTAGCTATGTCGTTGCAACGTTCCACCCAACCATAGGCTAGTTTGTTCATTAATATCTCAACACCACTACCACCCCCGAGATGGGCATGATTTCCACAAGGAACTAGGGAACAATAGGCTCACACATAGCCAGCACACATCAAAACACAGTCAAACCAACCTATAATTGGGTTTCTCAGGATGTTAAGGCAATGACTCACACCTAGTCAATTGCTCACCATGAATCAGCCAAACCAACGAACAGTTGGGTTTATCGGGTTGCTAAGGCAATGGAAAGGTAGAATTGCTAAGTTAGCAAGCTTAACCACACAGCTATGGACACCTACACTAGATCTATCCAGCCTGGCATTCCATAATACCTACACACCTAACACAAGGAAGCATCTCCTTCTCTGCTCCATAGTCCCTCGGCTTATGCCTTCCCTTCAAGTGCTCTTCAGGGTGTGCATAAAATATTTTCCAACCCCTCTTGATCTGTCTGTGAGATTCCTCTCTTCACTAGTTTTATCAGCCAATTCTGGGCCTCTTCCACTCCTAAGCCTTCAGACCAAAATAGGGATGCACATCACAACAACCCACAAGGAAACCAACAACATAGGTTTCACTATGTAATACAGAGAAAACAAGGTCGCATACCCCTCTATAGTTCAGGATAACACTGTAATCCCGCAATCGTGGTTTGATAAAGGAAATACTTGTAGAAACGTGTAGCAACGCTCTACTAAAACCAAAACGCCCTGTGAACCTCAATGATGAACAATGCACAATCGTGAATGAACAAATGATCAGGAATGATCAACAATGATGTTGAGGAACAACAAAACATTTCCCTGGCTGAGGAAAGAAGGACTGGCACACATCACGTGCTTCCTTGCATCAGAAGCAAGATCATGGCTTCCCATACTACAGGTTGCTCAGTCACAAAACCGACTTCCATGCCTTGTTCTGCCCAAGGCATTAACTGCCTCAACCAACTTCTGGAAGAAATGAATGATTGAGGATAGAGAACAAAAACGTAGCTGAGGGTTCATGGGTTCCCCCATTGACATTTGGTCTCACCCTATTGGCTCAAGAATTTGACTAACTCCCCTCCCTATTCCTTATGAAATCATGCCCCCATCTCTTTCACGTTGCAGTCGCATAGCTAGCTATGGTATTTTATTAATTGTGTATTTACATGGTGTTCCAAATATATTGTGCATGACTTAGCACCATAACCGTCGGTATCAACCCTGATCATTGATACACACAACACCAAATCAATGGCAGGGCCTTGGCCTTGAGCTGCTTGCCATGATTTAAATACAATACATACATCATATACAATTTCAATACCATGGGGTCAAAAGTGGGGTATTACACCTATAATGTGTATTTGCTTCAGAATTTTTGTTTGTGATTCAAAACTTCAACAATGCTTACCAACTTCACAAACCTCAAGAGCAAGATCCACCATATATATAATGAAAGTACTATAGATTTAAAAGACATTAACCACAATAATATTTGGCAAAATAAGGTGTGATATAATTTATCTCAAACCTAGAATTTTAACAAAAATGATAACCACTTACAGAAAATACGTGGATCACTAGTTGGTGAAAGAGTGAGCACTTGGTATTTGTTGGTAACTATAGTATGGAAATAAAAGACACCCTTTCACTGTACAGGCCTCCTTAATATTACTAGCTGCATATAAATGTCTGAGTATTTGTGCTAATGTGAAGATTACGATGGTTGCACAATGCTAAGTGGGACACTCAGAAATCTTGTAGCAGCCTACCCCTCTCTCCTATATTTGTTGAGAAGCTAGGAGTGTTAGTTTAGTGACCTCGGTCCCCATACTCTTCCTTTCACCCATTCATATTTGTTGAATTGCTTTCAATAAATTTTGTATACTTAAGTTCATCATGGCTTAGATTTTAGATATCATTATAATTACAATATCTATTAAATGGAAATGGAAATGGAACTAATATAATTTAATATTACTACCTATTAATAAACCAAATTACTCAACCATTTTAACTCCTTCCATTTTCCCTTATACTTTTTTTTGTTTTTTTTCATCACTCTAAATATATTGAATCTTGAAAATTAGGAGAAAATTAAACGTGTAAACAAATTTATTAAATCTTGAAACCTGAGATAAAAGTAAACCGATAAACAAATTTTTTTTCCTGAATGATTTGTTATATAAAATTATCGTAAAAAAATTGTTGGAGCCAAGTAGGGAAAAGGGTAGAGTACCTAGTGCCACCTCAATAACTACCACTCCAGCGTTAGGTTGGATTTCCTCCTACTCAATATAATTATATTAAGCACATAATAAACTAAAATGAAAAAAATATGCAAAGTACATAGCACTTGTTCTGTTATAGCGGGCCTTGTCTATGACACTATGTAGAATAGATTGTTAGATTGGACAATAGTAATAGTAAAACTAAATGAATAGCTCAAACAATTTATGCACACATCGATATCTACCAAACTGAAACATATATTAAGACAAGTGTTTATTAAAGTTGTGTTCTTCCCAAAATAGAAAAATGTAAAGCCCCATTTTTAGACATGTATTTCTTCTCTTTATACAGATCTTTGCATCATCATCCCCATATTGGGAAAATTTCACTGGCATGAGATAACTTTAATGATCACTTTGTCGATAAGTTCATAAAAAAATTCATAGATTCCGTCTGCAAACACTACCTTTAATTCCAAGCTTCCACAAGAAAACTATTTACGTTGCCCAGAATTACTCCTTTCACTATTATTTACCAAAAAATCAAGAAAAATCCAAAAAATCCCAAGTTGACACTTGGATATGGACCTGAACTCATAGCAACCTATCCTAGATGTATTAAGGGTTGCATTGTTCTTTTTATTAATAGATAAAGCTAAGGCTAAGACCTTCCCATAGAAAAAAATTAATGTTACTCCCACTTTGGTCTATTGTCCTTATGCCTACAACTGAAAGTCAATGTTGCAAGGCTGCTATAGGATCCCCCTCACTGTTGTAGCATATAGTTCAAGTACTATTGAAAAGAGCCTGTTGTAGCTCCAAAACATTTCCTAGCTTACTGTAGATTACTGTTGATAAGGAGGAAACATGACAAAAATTAAATAACAATCTTATGACGTAAGACTTACTCCAAAACTGTTGTAATACATTCCCAGGAGTGCATGAAGTGCCTGAGTTAATTTCTCCTATCTTTTGAATTATACCAAATCTCATAAACTCGTTGCCACTCCACCTCTGATATGTCAGGCCCTGTTAATGAAACATGCATTAATGCATCAAGCGTGTTAATTGCCAATCTTGTTCTCCTTATATCTTTGATTACATTTTGTTTTGAAAACCCTTGTTCACATGCAATAGTGCTTGCCAGAATGACAAGGATTTCTTGCCATAATTTTAACATATTTGGATACCTAGAGTGGCATCCTTTTATTTGAGAAAATACCTTCCATGCATCTCTCATAGGGAATATTTCTCCATTTAAATGAAGAACATCAATAAATTCATACAATTATGTTTTGCATGTTGCAATGTCAAGCAATGGTACAGTGACACCTTCATTGACTAATCTGTGTTGCAAATGCGAAGATGGTGTTTCAATCCATTGTTTTGCATCAGTTTCTCTCACATATAGATCTGATGGATAGTGGCAAGGGCTAAACAATCTTACTGCATTAAAGCGATGAAGATATGGGAATCTTGAATTGAAGCTCTCAATCAATACTTGGACATAATTCCTTGTAAGTTGTATGCAACTATCAAGGGAGCCATCGATACATGATTCCATCGATTGTGACATGTGCTCATCCTGTATTGGAATATACAACAAATCATGTATGTGTGTAATCCCCTCTTTGTCAACATTTTCAAGGAATCCATCTCTAGAGTCTTCTAGGAATTTACTACGATGCGTTGCACCATCTGCAAAAGAATCTATCCTACAAAATTACCTCTTAAGAGTATTTAAT
Source organism: Pseudotsuga menziesii (assembly GCA_001517045.1). Taxonomy (NCBI): domain Eukaryota; kingdom Viridiplantae; phylum Streptophyta; class Pinopsida; order Pinales; family Pinaceae; genus Pseudotsuga; species Pseudotsuga menziesii. Next base: position 4,489 of record LPNX010071660.1, on the reverse strand, counting down.
GTATGGTCAATAGCTATTCCAAGTGTGGTGACATCTACATTATCTTCTTGGAATTTGTTGTTTAGTTTAATCAATTCTATCAAAACATCAGCAAGCACATTTAGACAGAATTGAACTGAGAAAATCCTTGCCTTGTGATACTATGAATTTGTTATTTCCTTTTTCCACATGCTCAAAATCGTAGGCATCAATGTAACGAGCCTTTCAACTACATGTACCCTAGATAACCATCGAATCCCATGGATTTGAAGAACTTGTAAGGTTTCCAATTCCATTACCTCTAGTAAATAAATGAGTTCATTATTTCTCTTTGTTGAATTTCCAACCCAAAGGTACACCTTATTTGCTAATTTTTCAACAAACAAGAATTCTGGTATCTTTTTTTAACCATCTGATGTTGCAAGTGTCTCGCGATGTGCAATACAATGAGTACTAATCAAATTTGGAAAATCATTCTTTAACGGCGTGACAAATCCATTTTCACTCCCTACCATAGATGAAGCACCATCAATAGAAACTGCTATTAGTCTTTCATTTTTAAGTTGCCTTGTTTCTTGTAGACTGATGAATGTATCATAAAAGGTTTTTTATTTTCCATCAAGGACAGTGATAAGTTTCATAAACTGTGATATCTGAGGCCCTAATACTCCCAAGTCCAAGTAAGTAGAATACACACCAAGATGTTGTTCCAAACTATTATCTATGCTTTCATCCAACATTATAGAAAAACAAAGGATTGTCCAACATTTTTTTAGATTGCATCTCTTCAAGGTAATTCGAGATACAATCAATAAATTATTTGCCAGCCTTCCTATTAAAATAGGAACAATAATCTACTCGACTAGGGATGTTTGGAGTCTGCAAGTGCATCTGAAGTTGACAAAAATCTTCGTAAGTAGCAATTGCAATATCATTTCTTGCAATAAAATGTGCTAATTTCATTGCAGTTATCACCTTGTCCTTGTTGGCATCATTAATACGCATAATGTGTTACAGAATGGACTTTGTCAATCTTTGAGTTTCATACAAATGTTTTTGAACTGATGTTTGATGAGTAAATGATATTGAATGAGTTGCCACGGCATCATACTGAATTTTCTTGCATCCAGTGCCAATACCCCATGGACCTTGAGCTTTGTATTTCTCACAAAGCTTGCATTTCATATGAGTAAGGCCATTGACAACATTGATTACATAGACCCTTGGGTGTTTGATATTCCAATCTTCTCAAAATTCATGTTTCCATGAGGTCTTCCTTCTGCTCTCACTACTACAACCACCCTCTTGATGACCAAACATTTCTAAATCGTCAACAAGATCTTCATCTATGTCTTCATTAGGTTCATCATTCAAGTCAGGTATATCATTCAGGTTAGGGATATATGGAATATCATCAGCATTAGAGGGTTTTGGCATTGTAGAACAACCATAAAATTTGTCCAAAGTCAGTTGCCCCTTCTTCTTTGGAGGCATTTCTAGCGAAACTATATCCCTATAAATAATAACAATAACAATAAAAAACATGTTTTAAGCAAGGGTGAAAGGGATAAACCACAATGACAATTACAGATTAATATTGTTATTGATATAAATTAGTTGAATAAGCAAACAAAAAACAATCATTTTACTTCAAATGGAAGATTTAATCTAAAATGACAATGGCAGAAACATAGAAACAACTAGTACCCATCAAAATGAATGATAAATTATACATGTTTGAACATAATTTTTTTAACTAAAATAATATGTACATATGAACACACTTGAAATATTGTTACAACTTTATGCTTGGATTGAACCTTTTTGAATTTTAGGAATTGGGCATTTCTTAAAAATTGTGATTTAAAAAAACTCCATAAAACACATACTAAAAATGAAAATTTAAATTTAAAATTCATAAAACAGAGACTAATAAGTTGATTTTGAGATTAATGATTCCATACTTGAATTAATTATATGCTACATGCGAATAATATTGATCCTACATTAAAGACACAAGTAAAAACCTTATGTAAGTATGTGTTGACAATTAAATTTTAATGAACCGTTTTGAATTGTTAATAGTTAAACTATATCACAACCATATAACAAGGTAGTCTCTTAAGTTTGATGTTGAAATATATTTCAGCACACATTGAGCATTTACTTGATCTTTCAAAGATTAGAAGTGTACTAAATATGTATAAGCATTTAGTTAACTATATTGAACTTGTACTATGTCAATATTCACCAGTTTTAGAACTCTATGAAAATGATTGCACATGAAAGCTCAATTTGGAAAAATCTTGCTACTATGGTTGCATGTACCAACTCAAAAGCCTCATTCCCACTACTACTCTCAAACTAATTTTTCCATTTGTATTTGTGTAAGAGGTTAATTATCAATTGTTAGATCCATATCGGTGATAATAATGTTCAAGGCATTTCTTGTTTTTGGGGTAGCGGGGTCCGTCAAAAGTATGAAGTGTGGGTACTCGTTGGATGCAGAGTTTAACTCTGCATCCAACGAGCTCTCCCGTTCGAAATTTAAGTAAAAACACAGGGAGGTACGTCAAAAATATGAACAAAAAAATACTTGTTTTGTGACAAATATGTCAATTCAACCTTATGGTTTTTACTCATTTTATTGAAATTCTATTGGTTCTTGAATTCCAACTCACAAGAATTTATTCTTGACCCGTTTTCTTATAAATCCCATTTTAGACCCCAAATTCCTCTAATGTGTGGAAATGTTTAACAACTTATTGTGGAGAGATCCTCTCATGGAGTATTTTATGTATTTCTTCGAGGGCTTTGGCATGGTCTACCACCTAGAATGAGAGGACATGGCTTTAGTCCATCTTTTTTATTACTTGTTGGACTTGTCCTCTCTAGTTAGTTAGATGACATTGTTATTTTATGTATCCGTATTTTATAACTTGAAGATGTTATTATTTTATTGTGGAAATTCGTAAAGATAAGGAAGAATTCCATCAATGGAAAAAGACTCTTCAGTGCCATACTCTCTTCTTCGATGGAGCATCGAAAGGAAACCTAGGGGAGGCCGGTGTGGGTGGGATTATCTTTGATCCCGGAGGAAATCCAGTATTTGCTTTCACCTGGGGAATTGGACGAAAAAACCAACAATGAATTCGAATGGCTTGCTCTCTTTCTTGGAATTGATCTGGTCCTAAAAGAAAACATCATCAAGGTCACTGTTTTCAGAGACTCTAAACAAATAATTCAGAAAATGAGGAATGCTCGCACTGATGGGGAAATAAATTGTAGTCGCTTGCATAATCGAATCATCAAAATGAGCTCCAGCCTTCAAATTAATTACTACCACTTCCTAAGGCAGAACAACGGTCTAGCTGATAAAATGGCTAATAAAGGTGTTAAGAATAAGATAGGTATTGTCTCAATTGGAGACCAAGTCTTTCAAAAACATGTTCCTTAACACCCTTAATCTAAGGGGGGCTCATTATCTCCCCCCCTTCATTGCTCACCCTTTGATCAAGAGCACATGTCCATTGACACGTCATGACCATCAAAGAAGTACTGCTAGCTCCTAGCTTGTAATAAATATGTGTCTCTTCCTCCAACTCTTTGATAGCCCAAAACTTCATTTCGCACGCATCATGAATGATCTCAGGCTCCCTCAAAATATGGAGAAGCTACCTCCTTTCATCGCTCCCCCAAAAGAAGTATTTATTTCTCGCTTTGCAGGTTTACTCAACTCACAAATTGATAGAGAGGTGCATCACCAAATAGTGAAAGAAGTGTCTACACCATCATGGCTAGCACAGGATCAGGCCTTTCCTTCTCAGTTATCGCTCTGTTCAAGTATATTTTCCTTCAGTTGTTCTGAATTAACTCATTGGCCTTCGTTGGATATTCAGGAGAAAGATAGCATGGCCTCTTCCAAGGATATCCAGGAAATGAAGTCATCACTTGCAGATATTCAAAACGGAATGAAGCAGGTTTTCAACATGGTTGGAACTAGTGTTAACAGCACCTGGAACGCTGCTAACGATTCTAGGTACATCTCAAATCAATTGGACTGTCATGCTTCGAGAATTGAAGACAACACCAAGGATTTGCATGAGTTAATGGCAAAAGTATACTATCTTAAGGAATATGTTTAGAAATTAACCAAAATGGCAGAAGGAATCCATTGTCACGAAACACCAGGAGATCATCAGATGGAGGAACCCTCGGTTGGTAAGCCAACCCTGGCCATGAAGCTCAAAATTGACAAGCCTTTCTCTCTTGGCATTTTTTGCAATTTTGTGTCTTGCTGAAATCTATGTAGGTTTATTATATATTTTTGTTTACTGCTGAACAAACAGTTTGTTAGACAGTACCCTTACAGGGGCAACCTCAGTCTTAGGAAAAAAGTCAGAATATCTCTCTTTATTGTAGTTTGATTATATGCCTCTGTAAACTCTTTTGCAGCAGAGCATTTTTTTGAATCAATATTGTGTAAGGATGGGTGTGCTCAGCCTTTTAT
>LPNX010071646.1:185415-216988 GCA_001517045.1 Pseudotsuga menziesii | reverse complement strand
GACATTGTCATAGTTAATTTACCATTAAGACATTGTCATAGTTAATTTGGTGTTAACAATGGAGTTGTAACATGTGAGGTTCTGCAATTTACTAAGTTCTACGGGATCTATGAATCCATTTGTAGTCTTAGAATTTAGAAAAATATACAACATTGTCAAAACTGTAATTTTTCATTGCCGAACTGATCCACAACTAAAAATGACCAAATAAATGACCAATTGTTATGTGGTCATTTTTTTCTAGATACCCCGTGACCAGATTTGGTCATTTATCTTAGTCTTTTTTAGTTTAGTTTTATCATGTGACCAAAATTGGTCATTTATCTTGGTATTTTTTAGTTAGCCCGCTTAAATTTATCAATTTTGGTCATTTATCCCTTTAAAAAAATTGCGGTGACCAAAATTTTTGGTCTCTTGGTCACTAATCTCTCATTTTGCACTAGTGATTCCCCTGCTAATTAGACAATATCTCCAATAAAGATATGTAGCACTGCAAAAAATAAAACATTCAAACTATGTTAGGATCAAGCCTTCCCTATCAACATGAACACTTTCTCAGGGTCCATCACTCCCACACTGCCACTCTAAATAAATTTAGACAAAGCAAGGCACTCTTTGCAGGGCTTCTGTGGAAACCCCACTACTTCTGGTGTTCAATGGAGTGTAGACAAACTTGAAGCTTGCTTGAGATGCATATGATACCATGTTAGAATTGTTGTGCCTTTTATATCATCAAGTAAAGAGTCCAAATTATTGATGCAGTGAATAGGAATGAATTATACAAACTGAACAAATCAAATCTCACAGGAAACAGACAAGTATTGCTTAGGGAATTACAATATTATCTTCATTACATAATCTGATGTTACAATAGTGTTACATAGGAAAGAATTCAAATAATTAGCGTTGAATTCGAATCTACCAACTATATGTGATTGCATCTGACTACATGGCTAACTAAAGATGTCTAAATCACTATTGGAGTCCAAGTGGTTAACTCTAGATGTCTAACTAAGTAACACAATCATTTATAATTAGTTAACTCGGTCTAACTAAAGTGGTAGGTGATAAAACGCACCTTATCCACATCCATACATGCATAACTGGCGCTAAATAAACTGAAAGTGAACTAATTGAAAGCAACTGAAGAATAATTAAGCTTAACTAGTTCCAACTCCAAGTAACTGAAGGAGGTTGGTGTCGGGACTCCCAATGGCTCCTAAAATGTACGGATTGGCCTAAGAGGCACCTAAAGTGATGCATGCAAGTGAAGTTAGTAGAATTTAGCCTCTATCGGTGTTCCCCACACTCTAGTAACTAGTACATGTGGCCCCATTAGGCCATGTGGACCCAATGGTACAAGTGGACCCAAATAATTAAATAAAACTCCTAAGTTAGGCTAAAATAATCTAATAGACAGTTTGGTCAAGGGAGGATTATAAATCCTAACATTAGGAACAACACGTTTTCATTTTTAAACACATTTGGTTCCCTATCAATCCTCCACACAACCATGCCATGCTTTTTGGCCCAAAAAACTATTAGCACAGGAATGTGCAAGTACACTTTATAACATGTGTATGTTCCTAGTTTTATAGCAATAGGAATGTGCATGCGTTAATAACATGTGTGTGCTGTAGTCAAAATGGGACACAAGTACTCCCCTTTATTGGTTATAGATTATTTAAAGATTCCTTTAAGACATAAGGCCCTAATTTATTCCCTTGAGCATGTTTAGGCCCCTAATATCAATACTTAATATTGAAAACCTACTAATGGGTCCAATATCCCCACTCAAATGCACACAATACCCTTGAAAGGTCCTTTGGGGTGGTTTGATGCATTATCTTAGCCTTGGATGGTTAGAATCTTCCTCCAAGCCCTAAAGCCTAGGTTACCTCCAATCCATTATTTTTATTAAAACTCAAATCCACTCTTTTTATCAAAATCCAATGACATTTTTTTCAATTAAAAATATTAGATTTTTTAGGTTGGTAATTCTCTCAGTATGATTTATCATAATTAAATTGTAATAAAATTTGATGATATGACTACAGAAAGGATTAAAATCAACCATATTTGTACCACACCATATTAGGGAAATTTTAGCATGTTATCAAAGGACATTAAGAAAAAAAGTGGATTTGAAATCATTTTTTATGATAATTATTATACTTATTATGAAGGATTTAAATTTATTTGTTGACATATTTTACTAATTGAGAATAATGATAGAATAATCTATGTTAAGGTTATCTCTATTGACCATAAATATGACATACTCAACAAAACAACAGGTCTAAAAGGTCCGAGAATATTTATAAATGAAGATACCATTCGAGAAGATCAAGTTGAATTAAGAAATGAGGTTCAAAAGGTAATAGAAGATAGGAAGGAAGGAAGGAATATGGGAATTGATTTGAAATAGAGAAGCTGCCATGTGTGATAGATACCAAAAGGATATTAATAAATAGCACTTTAGCACATCTAGATCCTCTCTTGGAATTATCAATATTTTCCATGGAGCAAAGGCCCTATGTTAAGTTGGATCCTAAGTGAAATTGATATTATATTGCTTGTTGAAACTTGGGAGCATGAATAATATAAGGTCCCTAACATAGAAGGGATTTTCCAATGTGTTATATGGAACAATCGAACATCTTGCAGAGGTATTGGAGGTATAGCTTGATACATTAAGGAAAACATCTCTCCCCATGTTAGAATTTATAAGGAAGATCCTTTCAATAAATATATTTGGATGGATATTACAAACATTAATGCTAAAAAAACCGACATAACAATATGTTTTGTCAACCCTATTAATTCTAAGTTTTATAAGAAATGCAATTTAGATAAAAATTGTTCCTATAATGGCTTAGAGCATGATATTTCTAACCCAAGGAATGTAGGAAATATCCTCCTAATGGGGGACTTGAATACTCAAACTTAAAATAACCAAGTATTATAATAAGAAACCATTAAAACCCTAATCCTATTTGGTTATACAAAGACCTTGCTTTAGTTAGCAGGTACAAAAGAAGTTCTAAAGATCTAGGCAAAAAATTGTTCGATTTTGAGCTAGTCAAATCTTATACTACTCATTGAGTTCTTATAATTTGCAATGGTCTAATGAAGTGGTCAAAATATAGCTAGATGACGTGTATTCATGGTCTTAGAAGTAGTGTAGTAGATTTATTATATATGGCATCCCTTTATAGAATGAACTAATAAATTTTGACATCATAAACGACCATGAGCCCTACTCAAATCATAGACCTTTAATTATTTACTCTTAGTTTTGTTATGCATAGCGATCCCATAGAAGAAATTCTCAAATCCAAAAGTACTTGAATTTCAATAGAAATGAAAAGGTTTGTTTCTAAATGATTTAAATAAAGGATTTGTTCCATATATCAAGTAATGACAATATAGAATACCTCCATCATAATTTTACTACCACCCTGTTATCTTCCAGTAACAAGTTCTTTATCGAAGTTTTGAGTAAAAAGGGAAATAGAAGAACCAACCCCTCGTAGGATAAAGAGTGCAAGGATGTGCAATGAGAAATTAAGGAATCTATTGATGAGTTTGTAAAATTTAACATGATAGATATGTGCAAATCCCTAATTAAAAGAAAAATTTGTACTATATAAATAAAAAACAAGAAAAGCTATTACACTTCTCTAAGATGGATCCTAAGAAATTATGGAGGAAAATTCCACCTTGCAAACCAAAAGAAAAATAATAGGATTTATTTGAAGGAATGGATCTCCTATCTTAAAAATATTTACAAATCCTTGGATGTAATGGTTAACATTCAATCCCTCCTTACAATGGAACAAGTTTTCCGTTAGTAGACATAGATTTTGGGGTTAAGCGCCTACCAAATAGAAAAGCTAAGGATATTCAAGGTTAGCAAGATGAAATAATGAAAATTGCAGGGCCAGCTTTCATCCCTTACATCCATAAGCTTATCAATATGGCAGTCAAGAAAGGTTTCCCTAAGACTTGGACTCATAGCCTCATTGTTTCTATTTTTAAAAATGATGATAAAAATAACCCCTCTAATTATTAAACCATTATGATCATCCCTCTCTTAGCAAAGTTATAAAATATTATTTTGGAAAAGAAGATCAGCATATGGATAGAAAGTGAAGAACAATCGGATAAAGGCCAATTGGGTTTTAGAAGGAATCACTCAACCATGAACCACGTTGTTACACTCAGGATCATTGCTATGGAATTTTTCAACAATAAATCCAATATTTTTTGTTTCTTCGTAAATTTTAGAAAAGGTTCTGATACAATGCCTAAAATAGCATGTGGAAAAAACTTAGAAGAGTTGAAAGTTCCTTTCGATTTGAGAGATGTTATGATAAGGTTATATGAGAATTCCATTTCAAATTTCAAGAATACTAAGGGGTGGTTGAAATATATTAATTGTAATATTGTATTTAAGTAAGGTTCCCTCCTCTCCCCTACCATTTTCGACATTTGCATTAATAATCTAAAAATTTGTTTAGAGGAAGCAAGTTGTGCTAGCACGACCCTAGTAGGAATAGTCATCATGTTTCTTCTCTATGCTAGTCATATTGTTCTTATAGCAAGCTATCCCTTTGATCTTGATCAACAATTGACAATTCTCAAGGATTTTTGCTCTAATATGGGTGTGACTGCTAACACCGACAAAGAAGAAGAAGTTATGATTATCAAATGTAAGAAGGTCACTTACACTAATGTTTGGTATGAGAATAGAAACTTGGAGGAAGTAACTTATTACAAATATCTCAAAATAGATATTTGTCATGAGCTCAATTGGAACTATAGCAATGAGAAAAGGATCAATGGAGTGTGGAAATATTACTTTAGTCTTGAAAACAATTGTAAATTGACAAACCTTATGATGTGGGATAAAATGAAGTTCATATTTCAAATGCTCGTGACTCTCGTTATGTTTTATGGTTGTGAAGTTTGGTGTTGCGACATCTCTAGAAAATATTGGACAAATATTGAGCAAATTCGAAAGCTTTTTATAACTTTTAACCTTAAATTTAAAAGAAATACAATCTATCATATTCTCCTCATAGAAGTGGGTATCCCCCCCATAGAGAGCATGGATATGACATGGTACCTAATGTACAATCACGAGATAAACAACATGGGATAACATAGACTCCCTAATTGTTTTTTAAATTCCAACCAAAACCTCCTATGTCTTTAATGGGGGTGGCATAAAATTTTCATGGCGTGGTTAAATCATCCAGGGATTGAAAAAAATGCCACTTTGCAAAAAATCAATACCAATAAAAATGTTATTAGATCTAAATTTAAAGAGAAATTTTGGTGCAAGAAAGATTTAGAGGTTAAAAAAATTAAGATACTATAAGGAGGTCATTAGTGCTAATATAGAAGACCAAAATTATCTATTTGTTTTAATTACTAGTTCAAAGAAGAAAATTAATATTATCAACATAAGAATGAACTCTCATGGGATCCATAGTGAAAGAAGGAATTAGACAATTTCTAAAGCATTGTGGGCTTAAAGGATTTTCCATCTCTACGAGGCTGTGAGCATTGAGGATGAAAATCATTTTTTCTTAGTATGCTCTGCATACACCCATGTTGGAGGAGCCTAGTTGGCCAACTGACTAGGTCCTCCTCATCAACTAGAAAATAGTCGACCCAACTAGTTGTCTCGGTTAAGGAAACCGTCTAAGTAGTTAAGAAACTATAACTGAATAGCTGTATGAATTAAATATATAATAGTTTGGTGAGCTAGGGAAAATAAGCTATTATTTGTACATGATTATCCTGTTTGGATAATAAAGATACTTTTTCCTATGAACCACGTTGATTTAATTACTCTTATCTCTTATGTATGTATGGTTGTGTGTATGATGTATGCTTATATTTATGGTTAATTCACTACTAGTAACTCCATGTAATCCCAGAAATTACAACATTGGTTCCATTGTTAGAAGTTTAACACGGGACATGAAGCATTCATACATAAGAAAAAGGTGAGTGAGAGAGAAATTAGAGACTGGTGAAACCATAAGATTTCAAATTGCATACATAATTATTCCAAAAGGAATGAATTGATGCTTCCATGGGATTGAGAAAAGTCCTTCACTAAGTCCCATGAAATATTTATAGGATTTGTTCTCCATGAGATCAATAAATTTCTCGACATTATTCATGAGAAAGTTGGATGCCTAGGATGAAATACTAAGTGGCTCGAAAATATATGCAAAAATTTCTATGAAGAGAAAGCTAGCGAAGAAAGGTTTTCTGTCAAAAAACCTCCCATGTCGAAGAACCAGCCATGGCACCGAAGAAAGCCATAGGAACTAGGTCCAAAGCTACCAAGCTAAATGCCAAAACACAACAAGAAGAAGTCGCCATGATGCCCTTGGAAGCCAAAATACACATAACCAAGAAAGAAAAATTTGACAAACCAAAATAGGGAAAGTACTACACGTAGCTCAAATATTGGGCAATATAAGACAAGAAATGGGTAGAATACACTCAAAACCTCACCCTTACAAAAGCAGCACGCAGACAATCCTTCATGCTTTCTTGTAGGATTTTAGTTACCTCTATTTTTCTTCGAGGTTCGAACCACTCCCATTTGTTGTTGTTTTCATACAACCAAATGAGAATGGCAACAGTGCCAGATGTTGAATTCAGAAGAATTGCATAGCATGCAAGCAAATATTACGCACACACAGTAACCAATAAGAACAAAGGATTGAGTTGAATATTCAATTGTTTCATTCGTTCTTGAAACTATATTATACATCAAGTGGATAGGTTGGATTGGTTACACCCGCTCCAACTGCTCTTTAGTTAAATACAAAACACAATCTAATGATGACAAATTAAGAGACCCAAAGGGTATTTCCAACAACCCACACTAAATATTAGTTTCAAAATCTTTGCTACAATACAAACCTTTATAATGTAACAACCCCCCATGTTGCTATAAAATTTTAATATATAGAATTTGGGGTTTCCTTTTATCCTTCTGTTATCTCATATCTATTTTTTTTCTTTTATGTTTATTATTCTAAAATTGTTTAAAGAAATTCCTTACCTATAACACTATTACCATGGTAATATCTATAATGAGGAATTAAACATTTATCTCCTTATATAATGATAAATCTGAGAATTGAAAACTTTCATTTGCAACAGTTCAACTAAGTGAACAACATCAAACCTGAAACCTGGGCATTTAATATTGAACTGCAATTAATCAAGATATTAACATAATAAAACATGGAAAATACCTCATCGAAGTTGAAGTTCCCTTAGATCGTTCCTTTGAATGCTTCTCCTCCTATAATTACTTGCCCAAATTGGAAACACGGTTTTTCCTCCCAGCCAACTAGGAGCATATCCAACTTCCTATCCCTAGGAAGCTATCCAAATGGCCTCCCAACTCTCTATGCCCGAGACCCTCAAAGAATAGAATAGTGATGCACATATGTTGTGTATAAAATCTTCCACAGAGTTCTTAAACTCCCCAAATCTTCTTAGCTTCTTTGTAAAAACCCTTCCTTCCCGAGAGCCTCCCAAAGTCCTCCTCCCTTAGCCTCTTTTCATAAACACATATATATAATCACCAACCACCGCCTCTTTCAATAAATAAAATCCAAATACAAAAAAATAATCACCGACTCTTTCAATGAAATAATAAATTAATGTGCATATTAAAATACTCATTATGTGGGTTAAAAGTCAACTCATTAAAGCATTTCTAACAATGTAGTTACTACATAGATCTCCCCTACCAAGTATTCATTAATATCATTCCCATAAAAAAATATACTTACAACCTTATTCAAGACATATTTTAATATAAATTAAGAATATGTCATTTCAAGGCTCATTATAATATTAATAAATAACGTGTCATTTAGTGCTCTCACACGTTACTTTGTAATGAACCGAAAAACATTTCCAGAATTTTCAACATGACTTTAACTATTCCATTTACTACAAAAATACCACCCTGACACTTATGAAGATGTTTCTCATTAAACTTGATAACACATTCTTTGACAAGATTGAAAAGTTTTATACAAGATACAAATTAAACGAATAAGACATGTACCTACCTCACATCAACTCATGAAGATATTTATATAAATTACATTGTTTATGTACATGGATACCTACCTAGAGAAGTAATATAATAAAGGGTTCTAATGCCATACATATATAATATTCCTTGTGTATACACTTAATACCTCAATAAGATATTTTGATAATATCCCCATATTGCATCAAACATCCATATGTTATAAATATAACATTTCAATGACTTATGGAATGTACTTAAATCTTAACTGTGTTGAATCAATACACCAATACTACATTATTCACAAAAATATAATATATTAATAGCCTATGCAATATATTTGACTCTTAAATATATTTGATCAAACAACAATCATAGTAATGTACTCACAAGTTGGCATATACGTGGCCAGCGCACACGTCTTAAGCGTGGGTACTAATAATCAATTTTAATGTCCTTAATGCATCTTTATATATGTTTGCAAACAACACACAACAACACAATAGAACAACTTAACCATGCATCATTCATCATTCATAATTATTCATATAAAAGCAATAAAACTAAATCAAATACGCATAATGAAGTAAATCAAGCATATATTCATGATGGTTTATAATAATGCACATCACCATATAATCCCAACGTTGGTCCCATCAACCTTGATAAATACTCAAAACAACCTAATCAACACTACTTCTGTCAACTGACCTCACTATCCCGTCCTCTGTTGGACTACCCTTGAGTGTCAACTACATGACCTAACTCCAGTTAGAACCCGTAAGAGGAAGTTTCAACTACATCGACCAAGCCTCTCTAGCAGGCATCCACTAGTCATCATCACACATCAAGGGGAGTGTGCTCGACACAACCCTCCCACGACTCCATGTTTCGAGGGATAAACGATGGGAAATTCCTCCACCCCCCTAATAGTACTAGGGTCAACAACCTACATCAACCATATTGTGCCATAACTTCTCTAAGGGGTCTCATCATCATATGATAACCTCTTTGGGAAAGATGTAGTTCCTGTTAAAACTCACACTCACCCACAAGTTATAGAATATTTGGAATTCACCATTAAATCACATGAAAATTGATATCGTAATCATATAAGTGTAATTACAACATATAATATACAACTATCTCATAGTTGACCCATTTCAATGTCAACTCAAATAATCAAATACATTTCTCATGCATGACTATATCTAATTATTTCAAGTGATAAGACATTTTACACACTGATATTGAAATAACCATGTATGTTCTTTCACATCACAATACCTTTGTTCTCTATTCAATATATAGTTTTAACCACTATAGAGGTACCTCCTTCCACATCTAATAGGAATAATGAGATGACATCCATCATCATCACCATTACTAAAATAAAAGGATGATTTTCATTTATTGTTCCTACATAAGAAGATCCACATGTTCACATAAAAACAATATTACTCAATTCAACCAAGTCCAACGGTTAATAACAAAATATAAGTGATAACTAATTCTCATTGGGGTTTAATTACTAATTGTTAATGATGGGGCGTTACATACACTCACCCTTCAAGAAACTTCGTCTCGAAGTTACTATCATTCAAAATCATGACAAAAGAAACATGATCCAACATATTTTAGTATCCTCCATACTAAAATATATTATCTACATTATGGGTGTTTTGAGGTAAACAATGGGCCCCAAAACAAAAATTGTGCCATTAAAATTCACTTTATAAGAACCAATAGGATTCAATATGATGATGTCAACCATAAGCGTAAAATTTGAAAAAAAAATGAAGAAAATAAAAAAACCTACTTGTTTTAATCGTATTTTTGGCGTATATCCTTATCGGTTCACCCAAATTTGATGTTTGGGGACTCGTTGGATGCGAAATTAAATTTTGCATCCAACCAATACCCACACTACATACTTCTCAGGTAGCCACGACACTCAAAAATGAAAATTTCAATAAAAAATGTATTTTAATATTAAAATATGTATTTTTATTGAAATTCTCAATTTTGGGCGTTGTGGGTACCTCAAAAGTATGCAGTGTGGGTATGGGTTGAATGTAGAATTAAAATTTTCATCGAATGAATCCCCAAACTCAAAATTTCGATGAACCTATAAGGAGATATGCCAAAAATACAATACGAAAAAATAGCTTTTCTTTTTCCCGTCCAAAATCTAGAACTTTTATTTATTATTATATCTCTTATTTTATTATTTCCTCTATGAGGCCTATTTTAGACCTCAAACTCCCTTAATGTAATGTGACCACTATACATTAAGTTGATTAAACATGTCAATGTGCACTAAAATTTAGTCTTTTAACGATACTTATTCCTTTTTTTTCTTTTTATATATATAGGACAATGGTCTTACCTCAATATTTCTTTACATCATTACCAACAATAAAGTTATCCCATTGCTGATTTTTTTTTACTATTCCATAGTGTGATTGATAAGAAGACCTATCTCCTTTTATTTTGGTTCCAAGTATTGCTATAACTCATGGGTTAATTCATGGATTTAGCTAACATCCTTTTCATAATTTACTATTAATAAATTACATTTTTTACATAACTCTTTATAAAAAGAGATCCACCCCATGAGTGTCATGATATACCATTTTATTAAAACTATTTCAATTCTAACACAAACGTCATTCCCTTGATGAATGCATTCCCACACACCCACATAATTTCAACCTACCATTTATACAAAAACTTCTCACAATTATAGAATTTGGCAATTGCATTTGTCACTTGTATCTACTATATATGGCAAGGTAAGGAATACGCCTTCGCTTAGTAAAATCATTCTTATATATTCTTTATGGCTAGAGATTAGGTCCATATATTCATAACGTTTTCTTACTTTTTTTTAAGGACCTACCTACTCATCATGAATAATTCCATTAAATTTAACTTTGTAAATGCATTATTGCATCGAGGACATATAATCTTATCATTTCTTTCACAGGATATACTTCAAAATCCTTATTATATGAGTCATCAAGTTTACATAGCTCTTGGTTTGTATCTGAATTCATTACTATACTTAATCCATAGAATAATCAATATCTTTGTTAAATTACATTGTGTATTCTCTAATGCGATTCATAAGAATACCTTGACTTGTGTATAACCTTAAGTAGAATCCAAGGCGTTACCATGATTTGGTTATTTAACTTAGACCATTTGCTTGTCAATTTATTAAATTATCCAACACATTTACCGAACCTCGACTTGTGTGTTTTGCGATGTACCTTTTGGTTATAACTTGAATATGACATAAGGTTAGTCCCTTCCACGATAGCATCACTCCATCATGATTTTCATCCTAGAATGAAAACTTAGGTTTCTCATAAAAATTTATAACTTGACAACCCCATGCATTGTCAATCAAATTTTAATTATAATTATAGGGTGAAGATTAAGAGCATGTGTTTTCTTGATGTACCAACGTAATCTTATGTTTTAACATGACTTGACGAAACATCCACATATTCATTATATTATATTATTCTCTTTCTTATCACTATCACCTACTTAAGTTACCACATTCTCTCACTAATATATTTTGTGTCGTTACACTCTTTCAATTAGGAACTAGTGCTCATTTTACTAAGAATACCCATTACCTTTGGCTTGCACCCACTATGTTGATACTTGCATCTACTACATCCACAACATAATTTTTAATTGTGCCAATTACCTAACATTCTTCCTTTTTATACCACTCTTTCTATCACTAACATCTTGTGGCAAATACATGTTACTTAAACATTTTAATTGTTTTTATAGGTCTAGCTCATGCACAATTGCAACCACATCATTCCCACCATGAATTTTAACCTAACAAGCTGACCTATGCTCCCTTACCAAGTCTTTAGTATTATCCATTCCAACTACTCTATCCCTACTCCATGAAAACATGGATTTACTAGAATGAATCATTTATAAGCATGCTAGCCCAATTTACTAGACATTAGTTATGCATACTTATAATATCCCCTTACTCAATAATTTTGTAAAGACACACATACTCTTTCATAATTAATTTCGTTATAAATTAACGTGGGAATCACTCTTTGCACCTAGGAGGTGATCCCATTACAACCTTTGTAATAATTGGTTTTGGTTGAGAATCTACAACAAAGATTAATGGCATCATCTGGAGAATCTGTGCTAAATGATGGCTTAGTGTCTACGTTTCGAGCCATTTATGGCTCATCATCCAGACATTATCGATGCCTGAGAAAATCTTCACATCTCCAATTCATACAAATATAGATATAGAACAGCCACATCTAGTCGACACTAAGGTTTGTTGATTTAAAAACAATTAGTTTTAATATTTATTATGATAATTAGATATAAATCCATTATTTATTATTAATTCCTTACTATTCTTTAATATTAATGTATTATTTCCTTAGCTGTAAAATTTTATTTATAAAATACTTTATTTAGGTTGCTATATATTGGTTTTCATTGTATGTTATTTAATTATTTATTCAATATTAAGTTTATATTTATTAAAATTTATATTATTTTATTATAAATTATTAATATTTATATAAGTTGCTTTCTTAAAGTTTATTAAAATTCATATAATTTTATTATTAATTATTAATTTTTACAGGATATTAAAGTATGTTGTTTAAATAATAATTATTAAATTATCTTAACCTAATACTATTAATATTATTATTAAATGTTGAGTTTTTTACTTTATTACACTATGTTATGTTTTGGTTTTAATTATTAATTATTAATTTTTGTATAAATTGCTTAGTCAAAGTTTATTAAATTTTGAAATTATTTTATTATTAATTATTAATTTTTATTATAATTAGTTTTGTTACAGTATATTAAAGTATGTTGTTTTAATAATAATTAGTAAATTATCTAAACTTAATACTATTAATATTATTATTAAATGTTGAGTTTTTTACATTATTAAACTATGTTATGTTTTATTAAAGATTACAGTTTAAATGTTAATTTATAGGTTTTAGGTTAGTTTTGATAGATTTTACCAATTTAGGTTATTAATTAGTTCGGATTAATTGAGTTTAGGAAGTCACGACCTGCTGATGACCAGGCCATCATCCTTGTCTAGACAGCTGGGGTTTTTTATGATCTCGATGGCCTCCCTAATCCTTCTCGCGGACCAATTATCCACTTGAGCAAGGACTTTCATGTCTTTTATCCTAATTGGGTGTTTCGTGCCATGGGGGTGTTCAGCCAAAGAAAATCGATGTGTTCTATCTAGCTAGATGTCTGCACAGTGTTCTTTAACCCTGGTACGAATGTATCTCCCTGTTTCACCGATGTAGGATTTCCTGCATTCACACAGAATCATGTAGACAATCTTTTTTAAGGGAAGGATCTATAGGGTCTTTATCTAATTTCAAGAGCTTTCTTATGTTGTTAAGAGTCGAGAACACAGATTTAATACTTTTCTTCTTCAAGTGTCTCGCTATCTTGTCTCTTACACGTTGTATGTATGGAAGAAAAGCCCTGTGTTCCCCCACCTTCTTTTCTCTAAGGTCTTTAGCTTTTTCATTTTTTGTGAAAGCTCTCCTGATTTGATCTAAGTCGTACCCATTACTTAGGAACACATTATGTAAGTGTTCTTTTTCAGCTTCTATGTGCTCCATATCTGAGATCCTTATGGCCCTGGTGATCAGTGTGTTCAGGACTCCCATTTTTTGTTGTGGATGATGGTGAGAGAGGGCGTGAAGATATTGATCAGTGTGGGTTTTCTTTATGTAAAATTTATGATATACACCCTCGTCTTGTTTTCAAATAACCACTGTATCAAGAAATGGAAGGGAATTGCTCTTCCATCTCCATTGTAAATTTAATGGAGTTAGATTGTTTGTTAAGGTGATCCACAAATTTGACCAGCTCCTCTTTACCATGTGCCCATATTATGAATGTATCTTCCACACACCTAGAACACCACCCAAGTTTTGAATGTTTCGTGCTTAGAGATTTTTGTTCGAATTTTTCCATGAAGAGGTTGGCTATAATCGGTGAGAGGGGAGAGCCCATGGTGACACCACAAGTTTGTTTGTAAATTTCTCCTTGAAAGATGAAAAAGTTGGATCTAAGACATAATCCTACTAACTCAGTTGTTTCTTGGTTAGTAAGGTCCTCAATGACTTTGATTGCCTTGTTTATGGGAATCATTGTGAAGAGGGATACGACGTCCAAGATCAGGAGTATATCATTCTCATCCATATGTCATTTTTTAATTTTCTCAATGAAGAATGAGGAGTCCTAGATAAAGGAGTTTGTGTTCCCCACTAGAGGCTTTAATTTGTTTTTAAGAAATTTTCCAAGCCTATAGGTAGAGGATCCTATGGTATCTACAATGGGTCTAAGAGGAATATCCAGTTTGTGGATCTTAGGGAGTCCATATGTCCTTGGAATCAATGGATTGGAAGTAAGGAGTTCTTTATTAATTACATAATCTATGGACAATCTCTTTATGATCGCCGCCACTCCTTTTGTAATGCGACCAAGAGGATTCCTTTTCAATTTTTTTATAGCAGCCGCTTAGATCGAAATGGGCTTTCATCTTTGATGCATAGTCTTATTTGTTGAGGAAAACCATAGCTCCTCCTTTATCTGCCTTCAAGATGACAATTTGATCATTCTTTCTGAGTTCCTTCAGGGCCCTGTATTCTTCATTGGAAATGTTGGGTTTCGGTGGTTTGGATTTCCTTAGAGTATGAGCAAAGTTCTAACGAACGTCTTCAGCTTCGTTTTCATGAAGATGTTTAATGTTTTCTTCTATGCTACAAATGATATCTTCCACCAGAATCTTTTTTGGGGCAATAGAAAAATTGATACCTTCCTCAAGAATGTTTGAGGAAGGCTCATTAAGTTTAGTGTTAGAGAGGTTGAAAACGATTTGATTGGGGTCTCTTGGCCTGGTATTCGATTCAAGGTTTTTATGTGCGAGATAGCTAGCAGGTATATTTCATGGTTTTTTGTGATGGTGCATTGGTTGATCACGATCAGGTTGAGGTTTAACGTTATCACAATGATAAGGGTGTCTACGATGGGAGCGAGGCTAAGGTTTAACGCTATCAAAATGATCATCGTAATGTCTATCGTGATGCTCTAGGGAGAGAGGTTGAGGTTTAATGCTATCACAAAGATCTTGGGACCGAGGATGAGGTTTAATGATTTAGTGAGGTTAGGAAGCCACAAACTACTGATGGTCAGGCCATCATCCTTGTTTAGACAGTTTAGGTTTTTTATGATCTCGATGGCCTCCCTAATCCTTATTGAGGACCAATTATCCACTTGAGCAAGGACTTTCATGTATTCTATCCTAATTGGGTGTTTCATTCCATGGGAGTGTTCAGCCAAAGCATATCTATGTGTTCTATCTACTTGGATGTCTACATAGTGTTCTTTAACCCTGGTACAAATGGATCTCCATGTTTCACCGATGTAGGTTTTCCCGCATTAAAATGGAATCATGTAGACACCTTTGTTTAGGAAGGATATATAGGGTCTTTAACTGATTTCACAAGCTTTCTAATGTTGTTAAGAGGCGAGAACAAATATTCAATACTTTTCTTCTCCAAGTGTCTCGCTATCTTGTCTGTTACACCTTGTATGTATGGAAGAAAATCTCTGTGATCCCCCACCTTCTTTTCTCTAAGGTCTTTAGGTTTTTCAGTTTTGGTGAAAGCTCTCCTGATTTGATATAAGTCATACCCATAGGCTTAGGAACACATTATGTAAGTGTTCTTTTTTAGCTTCTATGTGCTCCGTATCTGAGATCCTTATGGCCCCAATGATCAGTGTGTTCAGGACTCCCATTTTTTGTTGTGGATAATGGTGAGAGAGGGCGTGAAGATGTTTCTTAGTGTGGGTTTTATTTCTGTAAACTTTATAAGATATGCCCATGTCTTGCTTTCTAATAACCAGTGTATCAAGAAATGGAAGGAAATTACTCTCCTCCATCTCCATTGTAAATTTAGTTGAGTCGGATTGTTTGTTAAGGTGATCCACACATTTGACCAGCTCATCTCTACCATGTGCCCATAGTATGAATGTATCATTCAAGTACCTAGACCACCACTCAGTTTTTGAATGTGTCATGCTTAGATATTTTTGTTTGAATTTTTCTATGAAGAGGCTGGCTATAACCAGTGAGGGGGGAGACCTCATGGAGACACAACAAGTTTGTTCATAAAGTTTTCCTTGAAAGCTGAAAAAGGTAGATCTAAGACATAATCCTACTAACTCAGTTGTTTCTTGGTGAGTAAGGTCTATGACTTTGATTGCCTCGTTTATGGGAATCATTGTGAAGAGGGATACAACGTCTAGGCTCAAGAGTATCTCATTCTCATCCATATGTCAGTTTTTAATTTTATCAATGAAGAATGAGGAGTCTTTGATAAAGGAGTTTGTGTTCCCCACTAGAGGCTTTAATTTGTTTGCAAGAAATTTGGCAAGCCTATAGGTAGGGGATTCTATGGTATCTACAATGGGTTAAAGAGGAATGCCCGATTTGTAAATCTTGGGGAGTCCATATATCCTTGGAATCAATTTATCAAAAGGATTTTTTTCTTAATTACATCATCTATGGACGATCTCTTTATGGTCTCCGCCAGTTCTTTTGTAATGCAACCAAGAGGATTCATTTTCAGTTTTTTATAGCAGCTGCTTAGTTCCAAATGGGATTTCATCTTTGACATGTAGCCTTCTTTGTTGAGGATAACTGTAGCTCCTCCTTTATCTTCCTTCAAGATGGAAATTTGATCATTCTTTTTGAGTTCCTTGAGGGCCCTGTATTCTTCATTGGAAATGTCGGGTTTTGGTGCTTTGGCTTTCCTTAGAGTAAGCACACAGTTCTGACCAATTTCTTCAACTTCATTTTCAGAAAGATGTTTAATTATTTCTTCTATTCTACAAATGATATCTTCCACCGGAATATTTTTGTGGGAAATCACAAAATTAAGACCTTTCTCGAGAAGTTTTCGAGAAGGCTCATTAAGTTCAGCTTAGAGAGGTTGACAATAAGCCGATTGGGGTCTCTTAGCCTAGTCTTCGATTCAACGTGTTTATGTGTGAGATAAATAGCAAGTAGATTTCCTGGTTTGTGGTGATGATGCACTGGATGATCACGATCAGGCTGAGGTTTAACACTATCATAGTGATCAAGATGTCTGTGATGGGAGCGAGGCTGAGGTTTAACGCTATCACATCGATCATTGTTAGGGCTATCGTGATGCTCTTGGGAGTGAGGATGAGGTTTAACGCTATCAAAATGATCTTGGGAGAGAGGATGAGGTTTAACGCTTTAGTGAGGTTAGGAAACCATGACCTATTGATGGTTAGGCCATCATCCTCATTTAGAAAGTTGGGTTTTTTTACGATCTTGATGGCCTCCCTAATCCTTCTTGAGGACCAATTATCCACTTGAGCAAGGAATTTCATGTCTTCTGTCCTGATTGGGTGTTTCGTGCCATGGGAATGTTTGGCCAAAGTAGATCTATGTGTTTTATCTAATCGGATGTATGTACAGTGTTCTTTAACCCTGGTACAAATGGATCTCCCTGTTTCACCGATGTAGGCTTTCCAGCATTCACACGGGAATCATGTGGACACCCTTTTACTCAATTCAGAAATGTGTCTATGAACAAGATTAATAGAAGACACCCAAAATGCTAAACAATTAACTTTTTGCAAGGGTCCATCACCACAACCTATAAGTACTATAATGCAGTTCTAACTCTTATAATTATCTTTCCTCATATCTTATTTTCTCAATTATAAATTGTCATTTTTATAATCATGCTTTCCACCTACATGATATTGACCATGTTGGTCTCTAACCCTTTTTAGATATATCTAGCAACTAATTGAATTTAAACAACCATGGGTTGTATTTTCTTTAATTACATAAAGAATATATCTTATAAGTTTTATTGAACACAAGTTGGTTTATCCTCATGTTAACCTAGAAGAAATTAGACCCAACACCTCATCACACAATCCTAAATATTAGTTCTGAATGTCACGAGTCACACGTGAGTCAAAAATTCTAAGTCGAAATGTAAGGTATCACATCATCCCCACAAATTAGGTAGTCTTTTATGACCGCCTCATCTTCCTGAGTCACACCTATCGGGATTCCCTGCATGAAACCTACTATGTTACTCTATTTCACCTAGATTTGATTGGACTAGGGTACACTCCTGAGTATGCAAAGCATTATAATTTAAACCTATAGTATTTACTTATAAAAATCAAATGTAAAAAATAAGGTAATAAAGTAATCAATTAGAATTTTAATAAGTCTAATCCAAGATTAATTTTTTTTTTTTAACATATAATTTAATAAAGTTACATCAAATAAAATTTACAATTTGAAAATACCTTAATCATATATAGGTCAAATTGAATTACTTTATGGTTCCATAAACTTCAATTGGATTTTTTAAACATCTTTTCATTTTAAATATTCAAATAATTATAAAAAAAAATTTAACTTTTAACCATGTTAACTATGTATATGATTCATTTCAAATAATAAGAAATATTAATTATAGATTATTAATTTCATTTTAACAATACAAAGGTGTAATCCTAACCTAATCTTCACTCATTCTCGCATTCCCGCCAGGTGTCAGGTCTTACAACCTAATCTTCACTCATCCCTCCATGCCTGCCAGGTGTCGGGTCTTATAGTGGCAGATAAGATGAGGTTAGCCCCACTAGTTCATTCATTTATTCCCCCCTTTTTTTTTGGCATACCTCTGGCTGAGCTCTTCCATTCCATCTAGAAGCTCTTCTCTCCTAGAATTCCCAAGAGGGTGCTCAACTCCATTCCTTCTTAGTGCAGTGGGGCAATGGTTCACTTCGAGATCATCTCAGGTTAGGTTTTTTACCCTCTTCTTTCAATATGTTTGAGCTCTGCAACTCATTGCAACACTCTCAAGGCCAGACCCAAGTTAATTTTTCTGGTGCTTAATATCGACTGTGGACAGTGTAAAGGGGTTTCCACTTTGTAGCTCAAGCTTCCAGGTGTTTCTAGGGTTTTGTTTGAGCGCTCTTACCCATTTTTTTATATTTATTATTGTTGTATTCATGTTTTTCTAGGGTTCCTATTGTTATAGCGGATTTCACCACTCCAGGTGAATCACACTTTGTATGGCCTTCCCCTGTCCCGCTGCAGACTCTTTAGACCCCATGGACCGTCTTTTATCCTTTGATGTTTCCTTGATCATCTATGAAACTATATGAAAAATGATATATGCGGCTTGTTACCCGATAACCGCGTACATACGCGGGTTTGACCCATATAACTGCGTACATAGGGATGTGTGCATAATCCAAATCCTTTTGGAGTTTTCCTTGACATGGATCCGACTCATTAGACTCCTAGCCTTCCATATGCCTTGAGATCGCTCGGATTCGACTCTTCATTATCCCTTGTGAAGCTATATAAGGAACCCCTTGGTACATTGAAGGCATATAGAGAGATTGAAAGCAAAGAAACTATAGTCCATTGTTGACGGAATTTATACTTGAGTCTGCATCCCTTTGTCCCTTTGGAGCACTTTTGTGTTCTTCCCAAGCTTGCCTTTTGCTAGTGAGCTTGCTATCATGAGATGAAGGATTGAGGTGGTGGAGACCCAAGTGGGGGATTCAGTTTCTCCGGTTCGCAGACGTGCCATCAGAGGTTGTATCTATCTTGTAATCTCTAATTTATA
The DNA here is from genome assembly GCA_001517045.1 of Pseudotsuga menziesii. Lineage (NCBI taxonomy): Eukaryota > Viridiplantae > Streptophyta > Pinopsida > Pinales > Pinaceae > Pseudotsuga > Pseudotsuga menziesii. The sequence continues at coordinate 197,140 of LPNX010071646.1, read as the reverse complement.
TTAATAAGAACTATCTTTTCCTGCCCAATGATGTGTATTTGATTGAATATTGTATCCATTGGAATATGTCAAATGCTTTTAAATTATGGATTATATAGCTAGAATAGATCTAACACCATGATATATAGTATGCTTGTATTGTTTACTTGTTGTTGAGGAAGTATTATATCAATTCAAGCTGAAGATTGGAAAGCTCAATGGGGATCTACTTCCACCGTCCGGAATAAGGTACGAGGTCTGATCCTTTAGTGTTAGACATTTTATTTCTATTGCATATTGGGAAAGATTGATTTTTGGAGTCAAAGCTGTCTGTTGTGGTACCCCAAGCCATAGGAATTTCTCTTCGTAACACCTATGAAGAGGCTCAATGACATAGTCTATGTTTTGTTCTTCATTTTAGTTATAGTTCATTTTATTTTAGAGATGGTGGTCTTTATCACTCATCATTCGTCGCTATCCCCCTCTCTTTTATTCTCGCGGCTATGGGTCACTACTACATTTTGATAAAAAATCTGACGGACTTCATGTCGGATTTTCGACACTTCCCTGTCGCATGTACGACACTTTGGTTTTTTTATAAGCGTCGAAAACTTGTCGTCGGTTATCCGACACCTAAGTAACCGTCGGTTAAGCGACACTTAACTAACCGTCGGTTGAATGTACATTGTCGGTTATCTGACACTTATTAAGCGACGGTGATAAAAATTTTTAACAAGATTTACACCTACCGGCGTCACTTAACCGACACCTCCAGGACATATGTGTCGCTTAACTGACATATCCAGGCATCGCTTAAGCGATGGTAATGTATTTTTAAAATACACAGGCGTCGCTTAACTGACACTTATAGGCGTCGGTTAAGCGACGCCTGTGTATTTTTTTTTTTTTTAAAATATTGTGAAAATTACCTTCTTTCCAAGTTCTCGACCCATATCAAGTTGTGACTTCAATCCACTCTCATCAACACCTAAATACTCCTAGATCGAATAAGGATGTCTTGAGCTACAAGAAGGTTGAACTATTCCAAAATACATAGAGTGAGCAATTTGAGAAGAGATGGATTGAAGAATGTTGGTAAAGACTTTATCACATTATCTTGTTGTAGTGTCAAAACCTAATCCAATCCACTTAAAGTATGTCATGAGCTCCAATCTTCTTCGAAATAAGCTCCTTATACATGGCTTGACAACTTCTACAATCATCAATGATGTAACCTTGTAGAAAGCTATTTCCCCTAAGGTTTTGTGCTAGTAGGAGTCTACTAAGAACAACATTATTATTCTCCCCATCATGGTATAGACTGTGGTTTTGGTCTACAATTGAACCTCATCCCATTATACATGTGTGTGTGTTCTTGCCAAGAGAGTGAAATCCCTTAATACTTAGTTCTATCATAATCTCGAGACAAATTAATGTAAGTGCCAATGCCAATATTTGTATTTTAATGTGTTTAGAAATATTGTTTGTTCATGGACAAGTTTGTACTCATTGTCATGTCAAATTTTAATTATATTTATAACAAAAGACATTTTAATAGTATATCCGCTCCATGCCAAGGCCAAAAAATGCAGACATTCTCAATAACATTATATATCCAACTTTCATAACAAGTACTGAATAGACCTAATCTTACATAATATGACATGAATGGAGAAATTGCATACCAAATGTGTACTTAACAGGTTTGCGGTCCCGACGGGAACGACCAATAGTCTCTCCTTGTACAACAAAAAAGCTATCTAGAAGCGTGGCTTGCCTCTGCTGTTTTTTCAGTGCTCGTTCTTTCTTCTATTAGAAATGACAGTATAGCAAAAAGAACTTAAGCCACATATCTCATAAAGACATGAATTTTAGACTAGACATGAGGACTCGTCACAATAAATAAATTAAAAGTAACCATAGATTCAGGCTTGTTGATTATAGCAGATAATGACAGTGAATAAACCATAAAATTGAAGTACAACATCCTCTATCTCCTTGGACAAGTTAAACCAAAATAAATCCATATGTTTATGTAGCTAAATTTTGATTAAAGAAAAATTAAATGTTGAAATTTGACCCCTTGCCCCTTCTACTGATTACTGTTTTTGAACTCATCTTGAATACGCTGAGAATTACAAACCTTCTGAAGTTCTTCAAGAACAGGAACAATATCAGTCTTAATTTTCTTTCCAATCCCTGCCTCTACCTTATTTCTACTGGAAGCAAATTTCTCCTGCAAATCATCAAGAAGTTACAAGAGATATACAACAATGTATGCCATATCTATAATATCAATTATTTTATCTATTCTGTGCACCACATTGGAAAATAAAATGAATACCATTGCTAAATGATAGTAAGTACTTTATCTAGGGAGGAAAAAGGAAAAATAAAAGTTTGAAAGATTGGAATATGTAAACCTCATGAAAAGCTGTACAAAAGTTCATAAAAATGTCAATTTTTTCCAGCTACATACTGATACTACCAGGAATTCATCAAGGTTAGTCGCAATGGTCTCCCACTGACAACTGATTAATGGTTCTGTTGAACGACCCTTTCCTTTTGGCTTGATTTTAACTTCAATTTTCTGTATTTCCCTATATAATTTATGCCCAATAATGAAATATGCATCATACCTTAAAACATAAACCAAAATATTAGATATGAGCCATGGATTATGTAACAGTATATAAATAAAAATAGTCTGTAATCAAATTATGAACTCGCACTTTCCTCAATTAGATGGGGAATATCCTCTATGGGACTAATTGGACGCTCATCATAACTAACAGTATCTACACATCTAGAATCCATTTCCTCACACTCTGAATTTTCTATACACTGCTGTGAATGTTCATCTGAGAACTGCGACAAAGAATCCGAGGTAAATTCAGATGAGGAATTTCAGACATCTCTACTTCGAAGAATATAACCCTCAAACTTATCGAGTGCTTCACACATCCAAGGAAGTTTACACTGGTCCCTTTCCTCCTCCACTGTGACCTATAGAGAAAGGTAAGAGTTTAGTCCATATTTTATGTACAGACCTTTAAAACAATGTATTGAGATGAAAGTTGTTCCAAGTTTTCTACTGATCACACTTAGCATAACTGCAATGACACAACACATGAATATCAACTCTCACAAATATAAGTTAGGTCAATTTTCTTCAAATACGGATGCTGTAAAAATTATTCATATACAATAGAAACCATGTCCTTAAAAACTTCCGGGGCTTCATATTATACTTTGTGATGAAGAAAAATAGAGTGCTATGTGGATAAAAAATTTTTTTGAAACAAATACCACTAAAACCACGGATTAAAAGCATGGGAAAGTCATGGCCAACTGCTAGCAAGGATGGGCTGGGAGTAAATGATGCAGAATCTGCAAGCGGGCATGAAGATGATGCTCTCTTTGGAGATCTGTTTTCAAAGGCTAGCAGGCAAGTAGTACTCATCTCTGATGGACATGAATAGCCCTACTCTGCAAATGACAGTGTTTCTGACTCCAATAATATTCCTTTATAAGGAGTTGTTGAAGTTCTTAGTTTTATTAAAGAGTGCATTTTTTCTCTAGATTGGCATTCTTCTATTTACAAAGAAGCCTGTCACCAACTTAATGAAGAAAATGTCAGTGCTCTTTTACAAATGCTACAGCCACAACTTTCAGTTCATGAAAGAATGGAGGGGGTTGGTGTTTCAGATATGTCCTATGAAAAACACTTCCTTGAACATTTTCACAGAGCATGCTTTACCTATTACATGAACTTCTTATGAGGCGTGCCTTATCCATCGAACTTGAAGAACACCTAGTAAATCAAGTTATGAAGGTAGAGGATGGGATGTTTGCTTAAAATGCACTAGCACAAATTCCAGCTTACGTGTTTGATCTCTTTTCAACAGATGCAACTAGATCAATTTTTTCCACATTAGATAGTGAAACAAGTTCCCCTTTAGGACCAGCCTGAAATCTATTTAATAAAACTCTCCCATATTCAAAGGGGCATTCCATCATCACAGAAACTTCTAAGAAACATGATGCAACTTTTTTCGTGGCATAAAATGGCACAGTAACTGAACCAGATTTTACTCCACCATAGCCTTCAAATTCATTGACATCTATTTGGTTATATTTGGTTAGTGGCATCCAATTATCTCTGCCCTCAGCCCATAACAGTGTATTCTCTGTGAAGTAGCCTGATGCATAATGTTCTGTATAGAAAAGCCAAAAAGTGTTTCAGTAATCGTAACCAATCTACTGTATGACAATAAAAATCACAAGTTCATGCTCTAATATCAAATCCTCAAAAAAGTGACATGTTTCCCCTTCATTGACAAACACATCCCTGCAAGGGAAGCGTTAAACATCGGAATCCATGATGACCATTAAGTCAGGCTAGGTGGTGACACACTCCTATAAAGTATATGAAGTGTACACCTCTTCATAGGTGGTTCTTGCTTGGCACTTAGTTAAAGAAAACTTATTGATGTTTCCATAGCTTTCATGTTTCCTACAGTTTTGAAAATGCAAGTTTCAGTACTTATACATATTTTAGAAATTTTACCTCTTTGCCTGTATCACACAGCTTAGTTGTAACTTGTATATGATCTCTCCAATATTATCTATAAGCATTGTTTCTACCAGCTTAAAACAAAGATTAAGAACCAAAAACTAAAATAACCAACTTAAGTGCAGCCTAGCAAAGAAGAGCTTGAAAGGTAAAATATATTTGCACATCAGACCAGTCTGCTTAAGGCATGACACTTTAATTCTTCATTTTTTTATATAATAGTAAACCGCTATATCCACATACAAAGAGGTACTATTGTGAATTGAAAATTACACTCAGAATTGGAGGTGCCATTAAGTTATTTCCACTCAGTAGCAAAGCACTGCCAAGCAATTCATCCCTTGGAATGTCCTTGCTCCAAAACAGATCTTCAATGAATTATTTGTTTGTATATGAATGAAGTATGCATATGTCTATTTGCTTCTTATATAACAACTATGAAATTGAATTTGTTATTTTCAAACTGAAGCAATATTTTCAACCCAAACAAGGTATAATTTTATAGAGAATTCAGAACTAAGGCTTGTTCTCGAAAGAAGAACTTGTGATGTAGAGTATTTTTGTGTCTTACTCTTTATAAGTTATGCATATAATTTCTGCCTACTGCAAAAAACTAGGATTTCAATTTCCTTTTGGAAAAGGATAGGAAAAGCACACACTCACATTCATCATCTGAATTGAAGAATTCCTCGAGTTTGGACCTATCTAGGAATGCTAGAGATGCCAAGTCCAAATCTTGTGTGTTTTCTTGGTATTTCCTCAAGTAGAGTCAGATCATCTAGAGACTAGGAGTATAATCTCCCTATTTCCCATTATACATACTTTTTTCAGCTTTCATTTAAGATGCTCATGTAGAAATGAAGACCCCTGTGCTGTTACTTGTTGCATGCATGTAACTCAAACTACTAGTGTCCAGTATAAACCTCAGACAAAGAACATTGTTTCATGTAAATATATCAGCATTTTAAAATTCCATAACATACTTGTGGAACCCACGCCCGGAGATTATGGTCCCATCTATACAAAGTTCCATCATCATCTGTGAATTCCTGCTCTCCATCTAGAGGGGTGTAAGGCCTTTCATCTGCATCATCTGTTTGTATATTAAGTTCTTCTTCCTTTGCACTCTGTAGATATACCTCTGTCTTCTTTGTTGTTCCAGACTTCAAAGCCTCTACTTGCCTCACCTCCTCTTTCCATCTAAGGAAATCATCATCAGCATCTGCAGCCTTTAAGTAAGCATCAGAGGTATGGGAGACGGTTGTTTGTCCATTAACCTGGGATTGACTAGTAGATTGATTTGCTGAGTAACTAACATCATTCTCATACGATTTTAACTGGGTTTCATTGGAAATAACCAATGACTGTAACCCCTGAATGGCAGATAGTGGCATCCAATTATCTCTGCCCTCAGCCCATAACAGTGTATTCTCTATGAAGTAACCTGATGCATAATGTTCTGTATAGAAAAGCCAAAAAGTGTTTCAGTAATCGTAACCAATCTACTGTATGACAATAAAAATCACAAGTTCATGTTCTAATATCAGATTTCTAACAGATTAGAAATAGGTACAAATTCTCAGCATAGTATGCTCTAGTAATGATTCCATCCATACTGAAGTGTAGATTACCACAAGGACAAATCTACTGAGTACGTTAACCAGCAACATGAGGCATAACATACCATGGAAACTTAGGCAAGAATTTAAACTGAATTAGCAACCACCAAAACAAAAATTTAATATTGAAGACCTATATGAACATGCTTAGACACATAACAATATAAACTAATGACAGTTCTTGTGGAAAGAGGCATCTCCAACCATATCTCAGGCTTGTGCAAAGTCATCAAGGTCTCCAGGAAAGGTTTTAAGGCCTACAGAAGGGCTACAAAGAAATAACACTGCTATCTTACAAAGGAAAGCTACATTTATATTAAAATATTCAGTTGACAGTGATCTAAGAGTCATGGGGAATTACCTCCTAAGGGCAAAGACTACAAATATTTTATCCACTGCCTCTCATGGGAAGTCAAAAGTAAATGGGAATTAAATGACAGCTGAATATTTATGTATTAGTTTTTGTTACAAAGTTCTGGTCTTGATGTGCATGGGTACGTATGATCATTATTGGTATTGTACATTTAGGTTGGTGATTTACCATGCTGGCCTTTCATATGTTCTTGTTCTATTGAGGCATAAATACACTTGGTATCACGTTTACTAATGACAGTTTGGCATCACAATTTCCTTCTTAGACTTGACTTGAAATAGATCAAATTTTTTATTTGATATTTTATGAATATTACTCCCAAAGAAAACATAATTCCTTACTTGTTTCAACACTATTGGAAAACAATGAGACTTGAAATCTTCCAGGAAACTATATATATTGCGTTATAGAGAGATCTTATAATAACTATGGATTAGAATGAACAACAGACAAACAAGAGGGAGGGTGTCATCAACTTTGTTATCAATAAACAAAGATAAGGAGGGTGTTGATGGGTGATCTTGCCATAAGAAAGGATTAAGTTATAAGTATACTGTCACATACAACTTGCAAGCATAATGTGACTAATGTAATAGGGTTTTTCAGTAAATGTGAATAAGCAACAAACGATGAATCTTGTAAAGGAGTAAACATTTGTTATCTATTAGCAAAGAAAGGAAAGGAAGATAGGGGTACAAGGGGGCATTTCCTAGAATATAATAGAGGGAGGTATGAAAGTCATAACTTGTTAACAAGGAAATAATAAAATATGCAAAAAACGAGAAAAGGATAGAAAGAGACTGCATCTACCCAAGGGAGTTATAGGAAACTTTGCCCCATGGTAGTAGTAACTAGTCAAATAAGGCAAATAAGGATTTTTATAAACCAAATAATAAGTGAAGTTAGGAAAATCATGGAGGCAACTAGCTTACAACAAATCTTTCTAGGGATAATGGATAAGAAGAGACATGCATTTCTTCCAAATGCCCCTTTCCAAAACTTGACCCATCCCAAACAGAACCAATCATAATTCGATAAACTTTCTTCTCCAAGATTCCAAAATATCACAAAGGTTGTACATTAACATTTTATACTTTTGTTACATGAATTTCAAAGAAGGAAGCTCAAATATTACCAACTAAAATCCGACATCTATGATGGTCATCTTTAATCCGACCAACCATATCATGCAATGCCATAAGGCCAGCAGCACACAATACTCCAACTTGTCTCATCCCTCCACCTAAAGTCTTCCTAAGCCTCTTTGCCTAGATAAGATAACATGAATATTCTTAAACTTGCAAGCTGCAACAAGCAAAAATTTATAACACTTCCCATAACATTGTCCAAAACTAATATCTTTTAATGAATTAATGCTGCATATAAAACACAACAAACTTTCCCAGCTTATAATCCAAGGATCTATGCCCACCAGGGTTTGAACCTGGGTCATTAACATTTAATATTTAAATTATAAAACAAATAAAAACTCACATAAACCAGGATATTTAAAAAAAACCTCGCATCCTGCGCAAACCAGTAATGGCCTTATCTATTGTTACCTTGATATGTTAGAATGTTGAAACAACAACCTTTGCAATGAATGCTTGTGAACCCACAATGACTGATCCAACCGGATCTCCCAAGCCCTTTCACAAGCACACCTGCACTGCAACATATAGTTATCAGATTGTCCATGTACCCAAAATATATCCTTTACAAACAAGGCAACTATAACAGGTACCATTACCCCAGAATTTGAAAGTCCTTATTCTGGAAAGAATACACTAGATAAGAGGATTATAATGATCATAGATAACAAAAATAAATTATACTAAAATATTTGAAAAAACAGTCCCCCACCTATGGTAACAAATAGGAAAAACTAACTAATTTAAAATCAATATCTAAAAATATCAAAACCATAGACCAAGAAAAATATTTGATCAAAATATACCGAAACAGAATCAACAGCACTAACAAGCCGACCAACAGGAACCCCCAATGCCTGAAACAAAACCATTCCTTGGTATTAAGAACCAGTATTTGCAAAAAAATAGATAAGTTCTACATACCTCAAAGGGCATTTTACTTACCATAGCCAACCTAGTTTATCAACCAGAGAAAATTCACAGGTTCTACTTATGTTTACAAGATTGAAGTTCACTATTAAAGAATCAATAATTTCTCTGGATAACAATTTTAAATTAGAATAATGTCAAAGATGCTATGTCTGTGACACTAAATACCTATGTCTTCCCTACATGCTCTAGACTTGCTAGCTTGAGGATGCAATTTAAATTGATATTTATAAGAATTACTTACCGTGGAAGCATTAAATATGCGAGCTCCATCTAGCAAATCAACAGGGTTTTCATAACCATCCAGCACCTTATTAATAACCAGACTCAAGAGACAGAAGACAACTTTGATGTGGACAAAAACCTTGTCTATATTGTAATGCAGAAGCCAAGGGAAAGGAGAGAAAGGAATGCACCCTTCCAAGTCAAGGTTCATCCTTCAGGTAAGAAAAGGAAGGTAAATGTTTATTGATGGATTCATCTTCTTAGGCTTCATGGCTTGAAAAAATGCTGCTAGGATATACTACTCAATCAGCTGTAGGTAATTTGCCAACAAGAGTCTCTAATTCAGTAAGAGATTCAACTATTGCTTTCATCAATGCTCTGGTGTCACCTTCATCTTATTCAAAATCAAGAGAACTTTGTGATCACATTCTTGATGCATTGCTTGTGGGTCTAGAGAAGGCATTCCTGTCATTTGATGCTCCTACTGCGAAATCATACTTCATTTTTGTAGTTCAGTTGGCAAATGGTGAGTCCACAATAAAGCCTATTATTAAGAGGGAAATTGATATGGTGGTCAAGTTGTCTGCCGATGAAACCCATCTGGAGGGTTTGAAGTTTTTCTTGGGTTTTCTGGTTTCTGCACTGGGTTCGTATGGTGCTAACAAGCATGTTTTTGAAAAATTAATAGAGAAGCCTTGGTCAAACACTAGTTCTAACAATGATTCTACTAGCTGTAAGTTGAAGCCTAGTGTTCCTAGAAAGAACTCGGAGGCTTTGGTTAATCCAGTCGATCAGGGAGTCCATTATAGTGCGATTGAGTGTGATGCCACATCAACAGATGATGATGAGGATGATGGCACATCTGATGGAGAACTGGCTAGTATGGATAAAGAAGATGATGATGAGAGTGACAGTGAACGGTCACTTGCATCAAAAGTTTGTACATTCACCACTAGTGGAAGCAACTTTATGGAACAACATTGGTACTTCTGCTACACTTGCGATCTGACTGTTTCTAAAGGGTGCTGTTCTATTTGTGCCAGGGTGTGCCACAGGGGTCACAGACTTGTTTACTCTCGTTTAAGCCGTTTCTTTTGTGATTGTGGAGCAGCCCCTTGGGACATATTTTTGGAAACAACAATAAAATGTATGTGCTAGCTCACAATAGAAACCCAGGGTTTACGTTGACCAATTTGTTTTCCAGGGTTTACGTTGACCAATTACGTTGACACTACCTACTGTTTAATCAGATCTAATGCAAATACCAACCCCAAATCACCCACAGTACTAAGGATCTAGGTATACACCAAATGCCCATTGTAGGAGTATACAGCAGAGAGACAAAATGGTTGAATAAAATGAAAAACACCCACCACAAATTCCACAAATGGGCTTCATAAAAACCTGTAAGTTCCCCAGCCCCAGCCAAAGTACTCCAAATCCAGATTCCCCATACACAACAGTCTGTGAGAAGGAGGTTTCAAGTCAAATAAAAAATGAAATGGGTTCAGATGAACTTACTGCTCTGAAATCCACCATAGAGCCCGAGCAAGAATACCAATGGAACGAGCATGGATAGCAGCACCAAACCCACAACTGCAACTCCAAATTTCCTCCATCCCTTCTTCATAGACATAATTTCCTTATGAAAATGCTAATCACCGGGTGCTATTTGCCCTCCTTGCCTGCACCATCAGATCTGGAGGTTTAATGCCCACAAACTCATGAGGAGGTGAACAAAAATTTATCACAGGCAGTGGTACACCCAAATCAGCAAAAGACATTCTATCCTGGAAATTGCAATTCACTCGAAATCCAGTACTGTGGTTAATTTGAGCAAACTGTGCATAGGGCAGAGCGCTAGAGTCGAGGTGGGCATTCTGTGGAGTGAAGAGAACCCCCGGTATTTCATCTTTCAATGGGAGCCTTTAACAAAGGGCCTCTACACCAATAAGCCATTACAAGCCATTACACCAATAACGATATGCAAATACATGTTACATATGAATATATCATAATATGCTTAATTTGGTCTATAGTAGTTATTCTATAGGAGGGCAAAGTAGGCAATTGAAACTCCAATGTATACGTTAAAATCCTATTTAAGGGTGCTGTGTTGACCTATAGGTCCATGTTTAATCATGAAATATGGCCCCAAAAAACATATATCTCACCATGGAGGCATCGATCTCCTTATGCATGAATACATGTGAAAATTTCCCTCATAAAGTGGATTGTCCCAATAAATTAAGAGCGAAAGATGCCCAATGGAACGAAGTAAACAAGAAACAAAATGTGCATATCATGATTCAATTCATATCCATAGCATAATTAAAATAACAAAGCCAACATAGCCAAGTCAAATGGATTACCCCTCCTTGATTTGCTTCATTGTATAGATCAAGGGGAGGCCCATGGATTGGAGCAAACAACTCACATGAAACATTCCTACGCCACCATCTGTGCCAATAAAAGTCATGCCATAGTACATGGGGCTCCAATATCATACATTAAGCCACGCTCAAATCATGGCTCCATATACATGACAAAAGGATTGACCCCATGATTCTGGACCTTGATAGAAGACAAATTCACATAATATATCAATATCGTGCTTAAGCATATGTGCATGTGTGAGTGGTCATCCCCAAGGAGATACATTAGTTCTAATGCAGTGACCTTACCCAAACATAAGAATTTTTGCACTAAGTTGTAGTATGCGACAAGGGGAATGACAAGTTAATTTCCCTTTTCATTTGAACATAACTTTGGAAGAGGATCAACATTTACTGGTTTTGTAGTCTTCCATATATGTTGTTAGTAAGAGTACAATTAAATATGTTGAAACTATTGATATGTAGTATATCTTAGG
>LPNX010071646.1:167735-185153 GCA_001517045.1 Pseudotsuga menziesii | reverse complement strand
GAGGGGTGATTAAGCATGATAGTTTAAGTTTTAGTTTTCCATTTTAAATAATTAACCAATTAAGTGTATTTTTTTAAATAATTGATCAATTTATGCGCCGTCACTTAAGCGACGCTTGCTAGGCTAGCCGTTGCTTAAGCGACGCTTATGAGCCTAGCCGTCGCTTAAGTGACGCTTATGACCACAATTTAAAAAAAAAAAATTAACTTTGTGATTTTTGGTAGGTTTAAAAGAAAAAATCCACATGCTGTCGGAAGTAACCGTCGGATTTTGGATCGAAATGTAGTAGTGGGTATTCTATTTCGAGAGAGCATAGGGAATGCTCTCCCACATTGGCTCATGGTTGCGATCTATGGCTTAGTGAACCTCTATATTCCTCACTAATGACAGGCCAGTGGCAAGAGCTACCAAGTATGGAAACATTGGTACCTTAGGAGCTCGCACCTATCTCCCTGCTACACACTTCCCATTGTACAAAGGCCCATGATAATGGCCATGCCCTCTTAGTGGGGAGCCATGGATTTAGGGAAGTAGAAGGGATCATCCCTCCACTTGTTTATAACTCTAAAATTTCTGAATGGTTTAGGTTATATTCCATTGATTCTCGAGGGGGGTCATCACTAAGAATCCACTCCTTCCCTCTCGTCAAGGTCATGGAAACCTCAAATCTATGAAACAAGGATGATGACATCCTCATATAGGCTTAGCAGGTCACTGGTCACCTCTAGTAGGATCACGACAACCAAAATAGCCTAAGCAGATCACAGCCTGCTCCAATAGGCTCACTGCTCCTTAATCAGGCTTAGCTGAGGTCACCTAATCTATACTTGGTTAAGAACCCACAATTGGTGGGTTTCTATTCAGCTAAGCATGCACTACAATAAAATTTTCATTTGTGTGGGTGTGCTAGATCAACCAAACTTAATCGAGCGATAGAGGTCAGTCATCCAATCCAGGAAAGCGTGATCACTTCAGCCATCATCATGGGTAAGTGATCTATCAAAGCAACCTCAAGGTTGGATGTTTAGTCCATTCGAAGTGGGATAATCGCCAAGGGAACCTTTAACTAGTGTAATCTGGGTCAAGGGTGAAGCCATAGCATCCATCATCCTTACCCAACCAAAAGATTTGGGTCTAGTGCAGCAGTTTAAGTAAAGGAACGATATTATTTAGTCAAATTTGTTCAATTTATTTTTAAAACATCAATGCTTTTAATGGTGTTCTCATAGTATAGGAAATTCCCATGATTTTCATCCATTTCATGCATATGCTTGTGAGGAATTTTTTGCATTCTGTTTTCTGAAATTTCCGTAAAAGCATGATATATATTACCCATAGTGCATGATAAATGTTATCCTAAAATTTCTGTAATGGAGTGGCATATAAATATTACTCCTAGTACATGAAATATTACATATGGCCTTCCATCCTCCTTCATCTACTAGTGTTATGAGCCAACAACATCGGCTAACCCTTAAGTCCAATCACAATTCCAGTGATGTTTGGTCATGGTTAACTATAGAAATTGGCCAATTTCTATGGGAATGACATTTAATATTAGCAAGAAGTTTGTTAAACATATTATTTTACCATTTAAATGCAATTTGTTATTGAATTGAATCCACACTTAGTCTGATGTCTTGTAGCTTTAGTTCTTATAACAACAACTATGGTATAAAATACTAATTAGCTTGATCTCAACGTTAGCTAAAATGATCTCTCATTCAACATTCTTGGCTAATAACATTGCTCTTTTGTGTAGAGACATAACAAACGACGACTTATCAGAACAATGAAATGGGGTTTCTCTATAATAAAATAGACCCCCTTTCTAATTGTTTACCCATGACTCCCAGATGATGATGATACACTTATATCCAAGTAGGTTTATTAAATGTGAGGAATACAACCAAGAGTTGATCAGGTAGAAATCACTTGATTTCTTATTTATGTTGGTATGGTACTCGTTGATGTTGGAGATACAATACATTATGCTTTTACTTCGTGACTTTTACTCTATCGATAATGGAAGGACTACTAGTGGTCTGTAATTCAATCTCACAAATTAGTAGTAATTTACCGTACTTTTCAATTTCTTTTATATGGAATTTAAGCTTCCCTTAAATGCTTATTTCTTAATGGCGTGGGATACCCTAGGCCTGTTACCAATTCCCCACAAAATCCCAACTACATTCATTAATTCCCGCGTCATTGAGCGCCCAACACACTTCCAACTACTTTTAGTTAATTCCCAGGTAAGATATAATGATTAGCCAGTTAATGATACAAAGCTTGGCGTGTATCTTCTCTCCATAAATTGCATTCAGGATTTTGTTTATAGCCAGACTTTGGTAGCTTTTATTACAACTTGTTGAGTTTTTCCTATATTAGCTATTTGTACATCAACTCTCATAATCCCAACTATATTTTTAACTCCAAAAATTTATTACGATCCAACAATTTATTACCATTGCTCATACATAGGAAAAAATAAAAAGCAATAACTGCTCCAAATGAATTCGTGTGGAAGGATGCGTCTATCTGTATGCGATGTTAAATAGATTTCCTGTTGGGAATAACAATTATTACCAGATTGCACAATTAACTCTCCAATAGAAACTAATCATATAGAAATACACACCCGTTTGGTGGGTAGTAACGGTGCTCTCCCTGCTTGGTGTGGGTTCGTTGTGTCAGACCCAATGCACAACGCAGGATATTGCTGGTGCGTTATGCCACCATGAAGCCAATAGACCTAAAATTTTATAATGAAGGAATTTCCTACAGAGTCAAGGTGTTATTATCATACTTTAAACATAGTTTTGTGTATTTTGATATGAAATCGGATGATCTTGACATCGAAACCTGTGAGATTCCTCTTTCCATCACACAGGAAAGCAAGAAGCAATCGTTCTGGCATTTGGAATCTGTCAAACTTGGAATGTTTTTAATTTACGAATGAATTAGTAGCGTTCTGGAGTCTTTGGGGTCTTAGTCTGCAGTATTGTGACCTTCTTGCTTCTATTCTGGCTCAGATTATGGTTGCTAGGTGGGATACTACTACTTCTCGATGGTGTATGATTGCGGGGAGATAAGACTAAACTACGTCCCAACCAATTGTTGCAACCTATGGAAATGAAGCAACCGGATAATAATAAATATAATAATAAAATGTTGACAGAGGAAAGAAAGCAAAATTTAGGGGAGAGAATAAGGGAAAGAGGGAATAAGAAAATTAAACTAATGTCTTAATGACACTAACAACTGAATGACACTAACAAAAACTAACAGAATAAAACTAACAACAACTGACATAAGTGTTGACGTTTTGTAATGCAAAATAAATTTCCAAGAATTAGACTTGGAACACATCCAAATCAAATTTAGGCTATTTTATTATAATGTGAGTTTGCATATTTATATTGTTAGATAGAATAGAATCAGTCAATCTTGCAGTCGATACATGATGGAGTGAGTTAAACTTATGGTTTTCTTTTCATGAATTTATTTTCATGACTTTAAGATAAAATATCATATTGTCCCAGATTTCCAACCAGTGGAAAAAAAACTTGTCAAACAACTCACAAAATAATTTCAAAATACCTTTGTTGTATATATCCTATTTAGGATGGGTGGGCACAGGAAGCATGAAATCACTTGGGTAGTTGTAACATGTGCGCAACTAAACACTTTACAATTGTTCAACTTATTATTTCAATTCCTTTTCTTTTATTTAATAGCATAAGGGACAAATCATAACACCAATTTAAATTTCAACTCATGCAGTACAGTGTGCGATGGATAAAGGGATTGAAGCTAACATGGCTTTGGTTTCATTTAAACCTGTGCTAAATAAATAAAATAATGAAAAACTTTATGTCACCTAGTTTAAATACCATTTTTCACATTATATATAACTCCCTTAATTTTTTCAGTTTATTTTATAAATTCTATTTTAATATTTTTTATTTGGACAGTTTACTAATATGAAATTTTAATTTTTTTTTTATATTCGGTTTCCTTTTGCAGGAAATAAGCGAGAAAGAATAAAACAAAAAATTTTAAGGACATATATTTGTAGTATGGGACAGAGCTATTTGATTCCATGGGCAGTCTCTCTATCCTTCAATTTTTGTTTTGTCCAGCTTTAGGATTCTATGTCTAGATAGCTATGTTTTTATTTTTCTAGTTTTGTCAAGTTTGTAGTGCTTCTTTGTACCGTAAATTTTATGGAAATTATAGGTTTGACCAAGACCTAAGGTCTGATTTTTCGAGCCTAAGCTCTGATACCAGATGTAACAACCCCCCAGGTTGCTATAAAATTTTAATATATAGAATTTGGGGTTTCCTTCTATATTTCTAGTTATCTCATATCTATTTTTTTCTTCTTTTTTGTTTATTATTCTAAAACTGTTTAAAGAAATTTGTTACCTATAATACTATTAACATGATAATATCTATAATGAGGAATTAAAAATGTATCTCCTTATGTAATGATAATTCTGAGAATTGAAAACTTTCATTTGCAACAGTTCAACTAAGTTAACAACATAAAACCTGAAACCTGAGCATTTCATATTGAACTACAATTAATCAAGATATTAACATAATAAAACATGGAAAATACCTTGCCGAAGTTGAATTTCCCTAGGATCGATCCTTTGAATGTTGCTCCTCCTCTAATTACTTGGACAAATTGGAAACATAGTTTTTCTGCCCAGCCAACTAGGAGCCTAGCCCTAGGAATCAATCCAAATGGCCTCCCAGCCCTCCATGCCCAAGACCCTCAAAGAATAGAATAGTGATGCACATATTTTGTGTATAAAATATCCCACATATTTCTTAAACTCCCCAACTCTTCCTAGATTCTCTGTAAAAACCCTTCCTTCCTGAGAGCCTCCCAAAATCCTCCTCCCTTGTCCTCTTTTCATAAAAACATATATATAATCACCAATCATCTTTTCTTTCAATAAATAAAATCCAAATACAAAACAATAACCACCAACTCTTTTAATGAAATAATAAATTAATGTGCATATTAAAATACTCATTATGTGGGTTATAAGTCAACTTATTAAGACATTGCTAACAATGTAGTTACTACATAGATCTACCCTATCGAGTATTCATTAATATCATTCCCATAAAATAACATATTTTACAACCTTATTCAAGACAACAATTTTCAAGATATATTTTAATATAAATTAACAATATGTCATTCCAAGGTTCATTATAATATTAATAAGTAACTTGTTATTTAGTACTCTCCCACATTATTTCGTAATGAACTCACAACCCTTTCCATTTACTACAAAAATACCACCCTAACACTTATGAAGATGTTTCTCATATAACTTGATAAAATGTTCTTTGATAAGATTGAAAAGTTTTGATTACAAGATACAAATTAAATGAATAAGACATGTACCTACCCATTATAGGAAATTTCAACTCAAAATGGGTCTTTCAACCTTAATTCAAATTCCATGTCATCATGTGTTAGCAAATGAAATCGCTTTAAATTTGAAATATCGTATAGGTATTAAACAATATTTTAATATAAATTTGGGGATATGTATCATAAAAATACTACTTTTTTGTTCGTATTTTCGACATATATCCCTGTGTTTTTACTCAAATTTTGATTGAGAGAGCTCGTTTTTAAATTCCGCATCCAGCGAGTACCCACTCTGCACACTTTTGACGGACCTCGCTACCCCAAAAACAAGAAATACCTAAGAAATCATGATGATGATCATGAAATTCATTCATTCATTCAGGTTCCTCAATGAGGATGTTGGCAAGGGGTTGGGGTAAGTTGCACAGCATTGCAGATTCTGCGCAAGCATAGAAGACACCGCGTAAGATGAAGATAGCGCGATAGGTAGAAGATAGACTACTTTTGATTATTTTTTGTCACTTTTTGTACTTGTTGACCATTTGTTGTGGATATTGGTCATTAGTTAGTTAAATCAGTTAGGAGTTAGTTAGAAGTGGACGATGAATGTAAAGGCACAATCCTATATATAGAAATAAGTTGATATCGGTGAAAGAAGAAAAAAGGAGATCAAGACCACTGTGTATAGTTTGATAGAAATTGATATCTTTCTAAGATGAATTATTATTTGTTTTGATCTATGGGTGATTGTGCAGAAGTAATATGATAAGCTAAAGGTTGGTCTGAATAGATGTTGTCTTCTTTTATCTTTTCTTGTCTTTCTGTTCCTGCAAACTTGATGATAAATGTTAAGTGAATCTGAAAGATGGCTATATGATAAAATATTTATTGTTTATGAATGTTGTTATATTTATCTGCTCCTGCACTGGTAGATCTGTTCCAGTTATGAATGAATGATGTGCAATGGTGAATGTTTTTTCTAAAAGAGTTAATATGATCTGGTTAGTAAAATGATGAATTGTCGATGCCCCTAACCCTATTCTATACTACGAAAACTTGGTTCCGTCAGCCCTCCCTTGAACATCTCAGGTGAGACCTCATCCACTTCATGGGCGTTGCTGAACAGGGTAAAATCCATGTGGGCCGATGGTCGGGGAGATTACAGTGAGTCGAGTGTGGAAAAACGGGACCCCTGTTTACTGGGTTTTTTTGGTTGAGGGTTGAGCCAACAAATGGTTCTATTGTCGGTTCCTTGTTGTGATTGAGAGGAGGGGATGTGGCATCCAACGTGACTAGAAATCCAAGATTGGTTTGACCAGAAGCTATGAAATTTTGCTGAAGCAAAAAATCACAACCTGGGATTATCCAAAGATAAGTGGTTGTAGAACTACATACACGACTGTCCTCATGAGTATTTTTTTAGTGAGTTTCCTATTATATTGTATGAGTGGTTGGCATAGTTCACATACAAGAAGACGAATTTCCAAGGAGGAGAACCAATATCTTGGACCCATGAGTTAATCAAGGAGCTACAAGAAACTGACAATCAGGTATTAGGAGTTGTTGAGGTCTGGTTGGATAGCATCCTGGAAGGATATATCACTTAATTTTCCGTCGACACTATGAAATACTATAGTGAAGTAGAACGGGAGTTCTTCAATGAACCCAGAGGTAGGTTCTTATTGTCTTTACAGTTTATAATTAAAATGCTTATTTGTGAGAAGGGCATACTAAAAATGCACCTAGAGTAGTAAAACTCTGGTGTGTGGAGGTTTTGGATTTCGTGACTAAAGGGGAGAGATGAATGAGAAGGTAAGGGGTAGATGGGTGCAAGTTTCGATGAGACTGTGAGGGAAGCTGAGGAAGAAAGTGGTTGTACAAGGGGAGGAGAAAGGTTTCGACAGGAGAAGAGGTAGAGGACAGGGGAAGGTCCTACTGTGATCGAAACACAAAACCACGAAGGAAAACCACATGGAATGAAGCGAACCTACAAGGATGAAGAGGACAACCAGACCCATACTACGCCAACCACAATAGAAACATCAAACCCCAACAGCACTGTGCCCATGCCTCCACGCACCACTTCACACTCAGGAAGAACCAAAAATTCTACATCAACTTTCCCGATGTGTCAACAACAGTCTAGTAGTAGATCAAAATCTGTAGGAAGAAGGCCAATGATGGTAGGAGGCGACGCTAAATTACCTTTGTTTCATGGGAACGAGACTAACAATATGAGTAGTACTGGCTCCTTTGCGACGCAGTTTGGATAGTTCGATGGACCACCGATGATTATGTCAAGAAAGGCCAACTGGCGACTACCCTGCAGGGTCATGCGCTAGATTGGTTCATGAAATTGATCACGGGGGCTTCACTTGTTGGCCAATATCCTATCATGTTAATTCATATTGTGGGTTTTAAAATTATCAAAAATCAAACCAATATATTGCAGGTATTGGGGGGATGAGGGGTTTAAGGTGGGGGTGGGTAGGGTGGTTTATAAGGATTGAGGTATAAAAAGGGGTGGGGAGGAGGTTTAAGTATTGGGAGGGGGTTTCAACAAAAAGAGTTTGGGTCAATATCTCTCAAAATTAAGGGTATTCTTTAAAATCCCATGATCGCATGTGCTATGTGAGATGTTCACTAAGTGAAGTCCCTGTGAAATTCATTCAGGTTCCTATGGGGACACCTGCCAAAACATTAGAAAACCTCTGGTAGGGACTAATTAATGAGCTCCAGAAGCCTAAGTCTGAGGTTCAATATATTACTGAGTTGAAAGATATCAAGAAAATTTCCTAATGAGACTATGTGGGACTTTGACCAGAGTTTCAAGACATTGACGGCATGCGTGAGCTTTGAGATGAGTGATTTCCAACATAAAGAGTGGTTTATTACATCCCTGGTACCTCATATCTGGAAGCCACTGATACAGTAGAATATTGCAACACAGAGTGAGGCTCTGGATATTGTGATGAAGTTGGAAGCTTCATCGATTGGAGAGAGTGCAGTTGGCATGAACCAAATCCAGGTGTAGCTAAAAAATCTAACAATCCAGTTAAAAGACATAAAAACGACGAAGGAAGATCATGACGATCTTTGGTGTACTTGGTGTCATGTAGACGGGCACACCAAGGACAACTGCGCTAGTTTCTAAAATTATCTAGTCTCAAAAGCACCAAATCCATTAAGTTGTGGCAGTGTACCATGGTGTCGCATATGTCAAGTTTGTGGGCATCGACATGAGGAGTCTAGCTACATGCAGAAGATGGTGTCAAAACTAGCCAATCTATATTGTTCTTTTTTGTAAATCGGTGGGACATGAATACAAAGACTATTGGGCATATGATATGCTATAGGAGAGAGCATATGATTCATACTTTGTGAAGGGAAAAGATCATTGCGTCGTACAACAGTCGCAGATGCAGCCTTAGATAGTAAATGCTCAACCAAAGTATACGTCGCCGTCACTAATGCAATTTATACCATCGTAGCTGCAACCACAGTTGGCACCACAACCACAATTTGCATCATAGCCACAGTACAATAAAATGATGATGCCTCAGCTGCAGCCGCAGTATGTTTAAGCTTCCCAGTATGTTCAGCAGCAACCAAATCCCATAACACAACAAATGGCTCATCCACAGTACCAATTATAAGGAGGATTCCATGAAGGATTCCAAGGAAGAGGAGAAGGGATAATTTTAGGGGCGAATTTTAGCCCAGTGGGCTATTTTTCCATGTTTTTCTCCCAAAAAAGATTCGCCATTTTGCATTTTTTGAAGCCCTGTTTTGCCCAATTTTGATGGGGTAAACTTTTTTCACCTAAGAATCACCAAATTATTATATAAATAATATAAAATACTTGGAAATTAAATATTTTTTGAAAAATATCCCCAATCATTTTATAGTTGTCTTTTTAAGAATTCGTAATATTTTCCAACATTTATACACTTTTAAATAAGTATGGTTCCTTAAAATCATCCCTGAAGAGGAGGAGGCTTCGGAAGGGGTCGTGAATCAGTCTAGTGTGAGCATGGTGACGACTCCTAGAAACTGTGAGCATGGTGACGAATCCTACCCTGCTCTGCTAAGGGTTGTATGGGACAATGATAGCACAACTGTCATTTACTTCAAGAATAGGATGATGACTTTCAAGAACCAAGATATTCGGTTCATCGCTCGTATGAACCCTGATGAAGGTCGATGATACATTGAACCAGTAAAGGATGAAGTTGTCAGGGTTGGAATCATGCCTACAATATCTCTAAATATTACATTCACCCCACAACTGATGAAGGACTTGGTTGGCGTAGTGCTATTTCTGTGATTTTTTATTCTGAGGATGCACTAGAAAATTGGCAAAATCGGATGTATGAGGTGTCCTTTAGGAATTGCAGATTAATCACGCAGTCATTGTGCCATGTCATGGATGATATTGTGGAATTACCTGTATATGAAGGTTTTCCTGAAATTTATGCGTTCTTAATGGACTTTGAAGAAAAGGTCTCGGAACCATAGCAACTGCTGGCACTAGAGGAAGCACTGAAGGCTACTCCAGTGTGCTAGTGGGAAACTCACAAAAATACAATTATTGGATGGGATCAGTGTCAAAACTTGATGACAGTTTGCTTCGATGATGTAGAGGCATACGATGCTCAGAGGTATGATGGATAGAATGGCCCTAGAGGCCATTTGATGGAATGCCAAACATTGTGGGAATTATGACCAAAGGATGAATGGGTCCATGCCTTTGTTCACACCCTAGATGAAATGCCGAGGTCATGGTACATATCAGTAGAGCTGCACAGAGAAATAACTACTTGGGTGGAGTTGAATGTTTGCTTTGCGCAGACCTTTAGTTTCGCAGATACCAATCCAGATGTCAACAATGCGCTACAGATCATCCAGGATGTGGTATTGAAGGTGGTTCCAGTTGCATATCCAGTTGATCCAAATGTGCACTATCATCTGTAGTCCATGATGGAATGTTACAACATGTTTGGCAAACCTGAATATGACGATGAGCTGTGGAACATTAATATTCCTAAGACAAAAGGAAGTAGGAATGTTGCAGTGCCAGATGTACCAAATGATCCTATGAGTAAGACATTGAAGATTACAAAGGTTAACATTGGGACAGAAGAGAACCCAAAAGTTTGCCAGTGTTGGGAACTATTGGGGTGAGGAGACCATGGAAAGAATCACGGACCTGCTACATGAATTTCAAGATCTCTTTCCAACTAAGTTCTCATATATGAAGGGGATACTAGGTGATCTCGAAGAGATGAAGATCCCGCTAAAACCAGATGCAAAACTGGTGCGACAGAGACTGTATCGCTTAAATCTGCGGTACAGAGAAAGATTCAAGGCTGAACTCGACTGGATGATGGAGTCTGGAATCATTGAGCTGGTAGAAGACTTAAAATGGATCAGTCCCATGGTGGTCCAAGATAAGAAAATGGGTGAAGTTCAAATCTGTGTTGATATACAGAAGTTGAATGATGCATATTTGCATGACCCGTTTCCAACCCCGTTCACAAATGAAGTTCTTGAAGGAGTAGGAGGTCAGGAAATGTATTCCTTTATAGATGATTTTTCTGGTTATCCCCAGATCAGAATCACGAAGGAAGATCGATATAAGACAACATTTGTTACAAAGTGGGGATGCTTCCAATATACAGTGATGCCTTTTGGGTTAAAGAATGCGCCTACAATATTTCCTCAAGTTGTTGTCACAGCGCTTAAATATTTCATTCAGAAGTTCTTACAAGTATACATGGATGATTAGATAGTGTACAGCCTAATCAAAGATCATTTGGTGAACATTTAACTAATGCTGGAAAGGTGTCGACAGCATCAGATCACACTAAACTTTAAAAAGTTCATTTTTTTGCACCATTCGGGATACTGTGGGGAAACATCGTGTGCAAGCAAGGATTACTAGTTGATCCTGCAAATATAGTGCTCATATTGAGTTTTCCACCACCGACCAATGTAAATATGCTTCAGGAAATGCTAGGTCACACTAGGTACTATTGCCAATTCATTAGAGGCTATACTGTGATCATTGCTCCCATAGAAAAAATGTTGAAAAAAGATGATGTATTTAGTTGGAGTCTCGAGTGTCAAGGAAGCTTTGACACGCTGAAGGCCAAGATGGATTCAACACTAATACTTGTATTTCCATACTGGAACAAATAATTCCATGTGCATGTTGATGCATCTTATGTTGCACTTGGCATAGTTCTCATGCAGCCATGAGAGGGAGATCTGGATCACCCAATTTCTTTCGCTAGTCAGAAGTTGTCATTCGCGGAGAAGAACTACACGACCAACAAGTGCTGTTGAAATATTGTAACTTCGAAGAATATTCCATATGTATCTTTTTGTGGTCCCCGATGGTCATACCAGGAAAACCACTTGTATTACATTGTACCCCGATGCTCCTAATTGGAAGAACTAATAAGAGTCATGAGGTAGTCCCCTCTAATTGTAAAGGTGGGTCATCAGCGGCCCAATGTGGTTACTTGAGCCTACATGTGTAACTCGAGCCTACATTATTTAACTCGAGCCTACATGTCAAATGAGTTAACTTAAGTGAACGGGTGAATATAAATAGTGTAGTGCTCCTCATTTGAGACACACACTCTCTCACTTGTGTAGCGCATTAGTGGAGAAGAGAAGTAGCTGGAGAAGGAGGAGGATCAGGCTTTGATCTCCTTGCTAGTTTTATCTTTTATCTTTTTGGGGAATCTATATTGAGGAATCTTTTGCTGGGTTTTTCCCTTTAGAGTTTTCCCAGGATAAATCTTTGTGTTCCTTTTTATGGTTGTGCTTGTCTATCTTTCGGTGATCCTGTTTATATGCTTTTGTCATGAAAATGAAATGAAATACTGATGTCTTAGCTAAGCATATGAAAATTTAACATGGTATCAGAGCTAACCTGAGAAGAAGACATTGTGCAGCTGCAAAAGCTAGGGATTCTTACTTTTTGGGTCTCTCTCCACAATCCATCAGCAAAAGTATGCTAAGATGACTCTCAATTGAAGGGTGCATATTTCTATTGAAGCAGAATTCGATTCTGAGCATTTTTAGTTTTCAATTTGGAAATTAGGGATTTCTACAGAAGAGGAATTTTTGAGTGAGACCAGCATAGTATTTTTATCCTCATCAAAACCGAATTTTGGAGACCTGGATCAACAAATTTGGTTGGGTGAAACTTTGGGAAAGTCAAACCCTAGTTTGACCGACGTTTGACCCCGAGCTAGAAAAACCCTAAATACTAAAACTGCTACGTTGTGGTACATTCGCTATATTCCGACATTGACGAAGGATCAGGAGCTGAAAATTGCAGGGGCATAATATAAAATACTTATGAACACTATGTCCAAAATTCATCGTCATATTCTCTTTATTCCAGGAGATATGTTCTCTCCAAGTTAGGGTTCTAGCCTCTTCCAAAATTCATCCCTAAACAGGACACCTGGGGAGAATTGCAATATATTGGGATACAGAGGTCCAAATGGAATTCCTAAAGATGTTCCAGAAAGGGAACAGACTTTAATTTTGGTGGTCCAAATATTAGACTCATAAGATGAACCAATGACACGTGGCATTCCGTACAACTTCACTATTCTGAACAGTCCTGTAACAGGTCACCTTGGGAAAAAGATCATAAATCCCAAATGGTGAAACCAATTCTGAGGAAACTTGAGGTTTTGGATCAGGGACATGCGAGGTTACCTCAGTACAAAATTTCAGAGATATCAGAGAAACAGTAATAGGCATTTCTAGAGAAGAAATTGGAAAATTAGGGCTTCCTGTTCCGGGAGCTTCCCTCCACTGTTTTCAGAAATGGAGTACATTAGATAGCTCCATTTGAAGAGATCTATCTATATATCCAATCAGATCTGAAAGATTCCAAGTTTTGAAATTAGGGTTTCTGTGACAAACCCTAGATCATCCAGCTCCAGAACCAGGACAGACACCTCAAATCGGTAAGATCTAATCCTTTGCTATGTTCATTTGAGGTTCTCATTTCAAAGTGATCTATCACATCAGCTTGATGATAAGCTTGGTGAAGTTGACAAATTCCAAGCCTAGAATTATATGATCTCTCTAAAGAAATGGATTGGACACCGACATGAGCATAGAGGTTCCAGTGTGAGAGGGAGATGAGGCTAGAAGCCTTTCACAAGAAGAACTTGGTCAAAGCCCAGAAGATCATTGATGATTCAGTCATGAATCAAATTGTACTACAAGTGTCTTCCCTAAAGACATCGATGAGGTTTGATTCCTTGACCAAGCTATTTTAAGGGAAGAACATAGATCGGAATATGACCTTAAGAAACCAGCTGAAGAATGTGAAGATCCAGAATGCAGAGACCATGCAGTCATAAGGATCTCTGAAATCAAAGAACAACTTCAAGCGGGGAAAGAAGAAGTGAAGAATGCATAAGTGGTGATGGCCACCTTGAATGGCCTCCTAGGATCATGGAATTCATTCATTCAAGGAATGTGTTCCAGAAGGAAGTGATTACTTTCAGCAGACTTTGGGAAGAAGAAGAAGCTTGTCTCTAAAAATCAAGCTCTCATCTTCCAAAGAAGATCCCTCAATCAACGAGGAATATGAAGATCTCAACTCTTGAAGAAATTCTTATCTACCTCAGCATTTGGATAAGAAACGATGCTATCATGAATGAAGAAGACGATGAAGTTGAATACTTAAGAAGGAGTATACCCATGAAACAAATAAAGATAAGTATTCAATTGTCATTTCATGATATTGTTTTGTTATACATTTGATTATATTCAGTTGATGTGTTATGCATGATAGATTGTTTGCGTTAATGACTGTATACTACTAATATGCATGTGATGGGTAAGTAGCTCATGGTACTATACAACTCTCCATTGCTACTTATCAATACTCTTTGTTGACATATTGGATTAGTGCACAATCTCAATAATGTCATGGTGGAGATGGAAGGCATCTAGAAAGTTTATGTGATATATGGATGAATGTTGTATTGACTAAACAGTTGCATGATGCATAAGAATTTGTCATTATGCATATGTTTTATGAAATAGTTCTAACCATGCAACTGGTGCATTTGAAGTGTAGGAAAGGTCATGAACAACCTCCTACAATAAAAGAAGGATGAGACTTGTTCCGAAGAACAAGTGATGACAATTCAAGATTCACTCCAATAAACATGAATCTAAAGCTCCCAAGGTCAGAGACACCATGACGGAAGAAAGAGCTTCAGAGAGTGGTAGATCCACCTTAAAGGATGAAGACCACCATGGGTACAATAGATAACTCAATATGAAGAAAAGAGTGCTATGAAAGAAGCTATGGGGAATGATGTATACGATATGGTGGAACAAGTGTACAAAGCAAGGTTCGTGATTCTCCCCAGAAAGAATAGACTATGACATGACATACCCTATTGACCAGTATATATCAAGCATAGAACCACCTGTACAGAATGAAGAGGGAAGATGATACTCCACTTCAAGGGGAGTGACTACAGAAAATTATATCTAAGTTTGACATGGTACGACAGGATGGATAGCTTTGTGATGGATCGAGACTTTACCAAGAGTAAAGTGGGTTCCAACCTTCAAGGTTGAATGTAGAAGACTAGGATATGTTGATGACTTGAGAAAACAAACTCATAGAAGATGTTATGATACTAGAATGATGTTTGGGATATAGTACTCAAACCAGAAAGCAAGAATGTGGTATCTTCCAAATGGATTTGCAAGATAAGATATGTTGCTGATAGAAGTAAGGTAAGATTTGTGGCTAGAGGTTTATATTAGAAAGAGGGAATTAATTCTGAAGAGACATTTACTCCAGGAAGCAAGGTACACTTCCTTCAAAACTATCATGGTAGTTTCTTCCATGATGAAGTAAAGACAAGCCTTCCTTAATGGTATGATTGAGGAAGAGTTTTGCATCGAATAGTCATGAGGATTTGAAGTTGAAGACAGAAGGAATCAAGTATGCAAGTTGAAGAAGGCCCTCTATGGCCTGAAGCAAGCTTCCAGAGCTTGGTATGGAAGAATAGATACTTTCCTGATGAGCATGGGCTTTGCCAAGGGTAAAGTCGATCCTAACCTTTCCTACAAGGTTGTAGAAGATTTACCTGTCATTCTATTACTATATGTGGATGAATTATTCTTGACAAGGAATGAGAAATAGATCATGGAAAGCAAGAAGAAACTAGCGGAAGAATTTGAGATGAAAGACCTTGGGTTAATGCATTATTTCCTAGGTCTGGAAGTATGGCAAAGTTCAAAAGGAATCTTTCTCAACCAGAGAAAGTATGTGGTAGAGATATTTAAGAGATTCAATATGTTGAAATGCAAAGTCATGGCCACACCCATGGACTCCAACCTGAAGCTGTTAGCTGATGACTCATTAGAGTTAGTGGATGTGACTCACTACAGACAGATCATTGGGTCATTGATGTACTTAACAAATACCAGACCAGACATTTGTTTTGCTATGAACACCTTAAGTCAATATCTTGTTCAACCAAGACGGGTTCACCTAGTAGCTGCAAAACATGTGATGAGATATCTGAAAGGGACTATAGAATTTGTTCTATACTATGATGGTAGCCATGAGTATAGATTGTATGGCTACACAGATTTAGATTGGGTTGGAAGTATCTCAGAAAGGAAAATCACATCAGGTATATGCTTTTGTTTGAGGTCTGCTATGAGTTCATGGTTTAGCAGGAAACAGTCCAATGTTTCTCTTAGCACGGTTGAAGCAGAATACATAGCAGATTGCTCTACTAAGTTGTGAAGCCATATGGCTTCAGAAGCTAATATCAGGTCTCTTTGACCTGAAGATGGACACAACAATGATTCTATGTGATAACCACAGTTGTGATGACAAAGAACCCTGTGTTTCGACGTAACACGTAGAAATCTGGTATTTCTTCATAGAAGATAAGATGAAGATGATGATACTGTAGATGCAGATGATGGTGATTTAGTATTTCTATACTGAATATAGAGATGATGATGTTTCATTATTCCCATACTAAAGATATAGATGATGATGATTTCAGTATTCCCATACTGAAGATATAGATGATATTTCAGTATTTACATACTGTAGATATAGATGATGGTGATTCCGTATTTATATACTAAATATATAGATGATGATGCTTTCAGTATTTCTATACTGAAGATATATATGATGATGCTTTTAGTATTCACATACTGGATATACAGATGGTGATATATCAATATTCAGATACTGAAGATGTAGATGATGATGGTTTGGATGATGATGTACTGACGAAGCCTCTGCCTCAAGTAGAGTTTGAACACTTTCAAGACAAGCTTGGTGTTGTTTGGAAAGGCCTTCCTCAAAAGGGGGAGTAGTGATGTTGCAGTGGGATTGTATCATCCCTGGGAATTTTCCCTAAAGTGATCCGGAGACCTCGGTCCTCAAGAATGAAGAGGGTTTGTATCATCCTGAGACATCTGTCCATAATAGATCTGGTGACCTCAGTCCTCGAGAACGTGGTTGGATTGTATCATCCTTGGGAACTTGCCCTAAAGTGATCTGGAGACCTTGGTCTTTGAGAATGAAGAGGGATTGTATCATCCCGGGACATCTATCCATAATAGATCCGGAGACCTCGGTCTTCAAGAATGAAGAGGGATTGCATCATCCTTGGACATCATCCTAAAGTGATAGGGACTGATTCTCCCGTAATCAATCCGGTGGCTTCGGTCCTCGAGAATTTGGTAGGATTGCATCATCCTTGGACATAGTCCTAAAGATAGGGACTGATTCTCCTGTAATCAATTTGGTGGCTTCGGTCCTCGAGAATGTGGTAGGATTGCATCATCCTTGGACATATTCCTAAAGTGATAGAGACTGATTCTCCCGTAATCAATCCGGTGGCTTCGGTCCTCGAGAATGTGGTAGGATTGCATCATCCTTGGACATAGTCCTAAAGTGATAGGGATTGATTCTCCCT
>LPNX010071646.1:153441-167581 GCA_001517045.1 Pseudotsuga menziesii | reverse complement strand
GGTCCTCGAGAATGTGGTAGGATTGCATCGTCCTTAGACTTAGTCCTAAAGTGATAGGGACTGATTCTCCCGTAATCAATCCGGTAACTTCGGTTGTCGATAATGTGGTGGGATTGTATCATCCCTGGACTTTAAGTCCAAAAATGATCCAAATACTTTCTGTCTTTGAGTTGTGGATTGCAGGTTGTTGCTGATGATGATGATGACGTACTGATCGAAAGATCAGAGTATGATGATGATGACGTACTGATCTAAAGATCAAAGTATAATGATGACGCACTATGATTATGATGTTTCTGATCAAAAGATTAGAGTATGATGATGATGTTTATGATCAAAAGATCAGAGTATGTTGATGATGTTTCTGTTGAAATATTAGAGTATGATGATGATGTTTCTGATCGAAAGATCAGAGTATGATGATGATGTTTCTAATCTAAATATCAGAATGTGACGATGATTATGATCGACAGATCAGAATATGATGATGATGATGTTGCTGCTGATCGAAAGGGAAAAGTGTTGATGATGATATTGCTGATCGAGAGATCAAAGTACTGAAGATGTTGTTGCTGATCAAAAGATCAAGGTACTGAAGATGTTGTTGCTGATCGAAAAGTCAAAATGTTGAAGATGTTGCTGATCGAAAGGACAAAATGCTGAAGATGTTGTTGCTGATCGAAAAGTCAAAGTGCTGAAGATGTTGTTGATCGAAAGGTCAAAATGCTGAAGATGTTGTTGCTGATCGAACAGTCAAAGTGCTGAAGATGTTGTTGATCGAAAGGTCCAAGTGCTGAAGATGTCGTTTCTAATTGAAAGATCAAAATGCTGAAGATGTTGCTGATCAAAGACCGAAGATGTTGATGATGATAAAGACTGAAGATTGAAGATGAAGACTACCTAATGTTGAAAAGCTTCCAATGATTTATAGATGTGTTACCCTACTGATGTTGATGATGTCCCCTATCTCTACTCTTGTTGTTGTTGATGTTGCTATAGAATACCCTTCTTGTTAAGGGGGAGTGTTGAAATATTGTAACTTCGAAGAATATTCTATATGTATCTTTTTGTGTTCCTCGATGGTCCTACCAGGAGAACCACTTGTATTACATTGTACCCCGATGCTCCTAATTGGAAGAACTAATAAGAGTCATGAGGTAGTCCCCTCTAATTGTAAAGGTGGGTCATCAGCGCCCCAATGTGGTTACTTGAGCCTACATGTGTAACTCGAGCCTACATGATTGAACTCGAGCCTACATGTCAAATGAGTTAACTTAAGTGAATGGATGAATATAACTAGAGGTGTAGTGCTCCTCATTTGAGACACACACACTCTCACTTGTGTAGCGCATTAGTGGAGAAGAGAAGTAGTTAGAGAAGGAGGAGGACCAGGCTTTGATCTCCTTGCTAGTTTTATCTTTTATCTTTTTGGGGCATCTATATTGAGGAAGCTTTTTCTAAGTTTTTCCCTTTAGGGTTTTCCCAGGATAAATCTTTGTGTTCCTTTTTATGGTTGTGCTTGTCTATCTTTCAGTGATCCTGTTTATATTCTTTTCTCATGAAAATGAAATGAAATACTGATGTCTTAGCTAAGCATATGAAAATTTAACAAGCGCGAGGGCCTAGTGATGGTCTATGCACTGCTAAAATTTTGGCACTAACTGTTAGGAGGCCACTTTAAGATGTTTACTGACCATTCAACGCTAAAGTATCTGGTCAACAAGCCTGTGTTTGGGAGGAAGATATGCTGTTGGCTACTTCTCTCCTAGGAGTTTGATTTTGAAATTATTGTCAAGTCGGGTCGCTTGAACGTTGGCCCTGATCACTTGTATAGAATCGAGGAAGGAGAAGAACCTACCAATATTGAAGAAGGAATTCCCGATGCGCAACTATTCCAGGTCGACATGGCCAACGACCACTATGCTCCTATACTTTAGTTTTTGGAAATCGGGGTGGCCCTAGAAGAAATTTCCATAAGTCAAAAGAAAAGGTTGGTAGTTAAAGATTTTGATTACCAATTGATTACTGGAAACCTCTATAAAATGGGACCCGATGAAATATTCCGAAGATGTGTCTTACCACATGAGAAGGAGCATATTTTTGAAGAAGCACATGCAGGAGTTGCCAGTGAACACTACAGGGGTCATGCTACTGCCAGAAAAGTGCTTTGTGCAGGGTTATGGTGACCCACCCTACATAATGATGCAATAGACTATGCGCAGAGCTACGATGTATGTCAACACACAAGGAGACCATAGTGGCGAGACAAGATGCCACTAGTACCACAGGTGACTCTGCAACCTTTTGAGAAATGGGTTGTAGACTTTGTGGGTCCAATCAACCCTCTTGGGAAGCAAACTGGTGCATAGTACATAATCACAGCAATAGACTACTTAACAACATGGGTGGAGGTTGCCTTAGTTGTGGACTGCACTACTGCAACAGGCACAAGATTTCTATTTTATAACATTATGATGCTGTTTGGATGTCCAAGAGTATTGATGAGTGACCAGGGAAGCCATTTTATCAATCGCACAGTACACCAGCACATTTATCAATCACATGGTACCCCACTTATCCCAACCCCTTTCCAACGCCTGCAAGAATAGTACACCGAACACTAGTAAACGTGATGATCAAGAGTCACCCCGAAGTAACAGTGGGTTAATCTCTGTTGAACTCGGCATGCCTTCGACCATAAATATTGGTAGTTGGACTTCTTCAGGCTCACTGTTGCTGTCTGGGTGGATCCCTGCTGCATGAAAATTGTTTGCATGAATTCTAAGCTTTCATACCACCTTAGAATCCATACTAATGTCCACACCCTTGTCATTCCTTACATTCAGGCTTAGCTCGGGCCTCCTGAAGTCGATCCCATTCCCTGTTCCTGCATACTTAGTCAAGTGGGGCAAGAACTTTGGCACCTTCTGCATTCCTCGTGAGTTTCTTGGTATGCGCCTCATACCGACTGGGATAAATATAGCCAAGGAAAACCTTTCCAAGCACTTCCATCTCGGATGAGATATCCCGCATACTTGCAACTTCCTCTTCAATTTCCGCTGGTGAAGCATTCTCACTCAAAATATCCCTTGTATCCATGGTGCACTGCATATTAGCTTCCGTTTCCACTGCTTTACGTAGCAAAGCGTCCTACCTATACAAATTTGGACTGTGTAACTTCACCCCATGGTGCCCTCTCAATGACTAGCCATCTGCTTATAACACCAACCTCACTTCGGATATCATCATTGTCATATCAGGTTCATCATTAGGGATAAAGTATGCATTAATCAACTGATTACACCGTCGATTTTTCCCACATCCTTCTTGGATCTGCTATCATTAGATGTTACGTCAAAAAGTGTCATCATTCACCTATCTTAACAACCATCATTGAGTGCTAATGTGATGTCCAGTCACCGTCTTTCGGTTAGTGGGATCCATCATCTAAACAACGCTACTGATTCTTTTGCTTGTTCAACCTCTCCTTTTCATGCGGCCACTTCCTCTGGTGCAACCATGTCTTTGCGCACAACCACTTTCTCAGGCCTAGTCACTCTTCTTCGATGCAGCTACTATTCCTTCAGCACAACCCCTATTCCCCCTACGACTACTATTTTCTCAGCACAACCCCTATTCCCCCTACGACTACTATTTTCTCAGCACAACCCCTCTCCTCCATGTTCTCTCAGCGCAGTCCCTCTCTCTTGGTGCAATCACATCTTCTTTCTATCTATCCTTCCCCTTCTTTGTGCGGCAGCTCAAGCAGTGTGCATTGTTTTCTGGTTAATTATATTAACTACTCTTTATCTAGTGTTGATTTTGACTATGTCGCAACCCTATAGTTGTTGCACTAATGACTCCTATTTTTGCATAGCCCCTTCTAGCGTGCCCTTTATCTTTCTGTCTACCCTACCTCTACCTATATTTTCTTTCTTTATTTTTTTTTTTTAGTGCACACTACCTGAGGCATTGTGTAGCTCTTCCCCCATCTGATAGGGCTTCAAGCGGCTTCCATTCACAAGCTTTGGCAACACCACCCTGTCTAACTGGTGTAATTGAACTACTGCCCCAGAGGTAATATAATTAACCAGATATGGACCTAACTAGTTCATCTGTAACTTACATGGATGCTTCAAGAACTTGCTGTCATAGAGTAGCACTAAATCCCCTTGCTAAACTATTTGTTTTTCATATGGCGATCATGCCACACCTTCTGTCAATCCTTCTCGACGTGCTGATGGAATCCTACAATAAAACAGTCTTCTTCAATCTATATTAACTCCATGGCTTGCTCTGCTAGTGTGGATTCATCATCCATTCCTCTCGCGGCTGCAATGCGTAGACTAGGGATGATGTACTCCATAGGAATGAATGCCTCTTTCCCATATACTAATTTGAATGGTGTTTTCCTCGCCAATCTCTTGCAAGTGGTGTGATATGTCCATAGCATAGATAGAATCTTCAAATCCTAGTTATCATGGTTAACATTACATACCTCTGTAAGAGCATGCTCTAAGATTTTGTTGAAGGTTCTATGGTCCCATTTTCCTATGGATGATATGGTGTACCTTTCTTGTGTTGTAGTTGCAGTTCCTCTATCAATTCCCATACTGTACGATTGATAAAATGGATGCCCTAGTTGCTCATCAATACTCTTGGACATCCAAACCGCATCACAATATTATCAAATAGAAATCTTGCGGTTGTTGTAGCAGTCAAGTCCACAATTGGAGCAACCTCTTCCCATCTTGTCAAATAGTTTATTGCTATGATTATGTACTGCACACCAGTTCACTTCCCAGGGGGGTTTATTGGACCCACAAAGTCTACAACCCACTTCTCAAAAGGTTTCTAAGTCACCTACAGTACTAGTGGCATCTCATCTCGCCGCAATGGTCTCCCCTTGCGTTGACATATATCACAGCTCCACACATAGTCTGCTACATCATTATGTAAGGTGGGCCACCATAACCTGGGTGAAGCACTTTTCTGGAAGTAGAATGACCCCCGTAGTGTCCACTAGAAATGTTTGCATGCACTTCTTCCAAAATCTTCTCCTTCTCATGTGGTAAGAAACATCGTCTCAATATTTCATTGGGTCCCATTTTATACAGGTGTGCAACAATCAACTCGTAATCATAAGATTTAACTACCACCTATTTCTTTTGACTTGTGCAAAGTTCTTCTGGGGCCACCCCGGTTGCCAAAAACTAAAGTATAGGAGGATAGTGGTCCTCGACCATGTCGACCCAGAATAACTATGCATCGGGCAGTCCTTCTTCAATATTGGTAGGTTCTTCGCCTGTCTCGATTCTAGACAAGTGATCAGGGCCAACATTCAAGC
This sequence comes from Pseudotsuga menziesii, assembly GCA_001517045.1. NCBI lineage: Eukaryota > Viridiplantae > Streptophyta > Pinopsida > Pinales > Pinaceae > Pseudotsuga > Pseudotsuga menziesii. Next base: position 162,234 of record LPNX010071646.1, on the reverse strand, counting down.
AACCTAGCTTGACAATAATTTCAAAATCAAACTCCTAGAAAATAAGTAACCTGCGGCATATCTTCCCCCCCAACACAGGATTATTGACTAGATACTTCAACGCCAAATGGTTAGTAAACATCTTAAATTGGCCTCCTAACTGGTAGTGCCATAATTTATGCAGTGCATAGACCATATCCAAGTGCTCGCACTCGATGGTCATGTAGTCCTTGTCCATGAATGGAAACTTTTGAATGGCGAAATCAATTAGGCGATCCATCTCTCCCTCTCCTGGCTGCGCAAGCACTATGCTGAGTGCAATAGAAGATGCATCAACATGCACATGGAATTCTTGGCCTTCAATGTGTCAAAGCTTCCTTGACACTCACAACTCCAACTAAATACAACATCTTTTTTCATCATTTTTTCCATGGGAGCAGTGGTCACAGCATAGCCTCTAATGAATTTGCGATAGTACCCAGTGTGGCCCAGCGTTTCCTGAAGAATATTTCCATTGATCAGTAGTGGAAAAATAAATATGAGCACTATCTTTGTAGGATCAATCACTAATCCTTGATTACACACAATGTGTCCCAACAGTATCCTGAATGGTGCACAAAAAATGCACTTGTTAGAGTTCAGCATGATCTGATGCTGTCAACACCTTTCCAACATTAGTTGAAGGTTTGCCAAATGATCTTTGATTAGAACATACACTGTCCAATCATACATGTATACTTGTAAGAAATTCTAAATGAAATATTTAAATGATGCGACAACAACTCAGGAAAAGATTGCAAGCGCATTCTTCAGCGCAAAAGGCATCACTGTATATTAGCATCCCCACTCTGTAACAATGTTTTCTTATGTCGATCTTCCTTCACGATTCTGATTTGTTGATAACCAAAAAAACCATCTATAAAGGAATACATTTCCTAACCACCTACTCCTTCAAGAACTTCATCTATGAACGAGGTCGAAAACAGGTCATGCAAAAAAGCATCATTCAACTTTCATAAATTGAAACGGATCCAAACTTCACCCGTTTTCTTATCCTGGAACACCATGGGACTGATCCATTCTGACTCTTCTACCATTTCAATGATTCCAAACTCCAACATCCGGTCGAGTTCAACCTTGACTCTTTCTTTATACCGCGGATTTAAGCGATACTGCATTTGTCGCACTAGTTTCACATCTGGTATTAGTGGGATCTTCATCTCTTCGAGATCTCCTAGTATCCCTTTCATCTATGAGAACTTAGTCAGAAAAATATCTTGAAATTCATGTAGAAAGTCCATGATTCTTGCCATGGTCTCCTCATCCTAATAATCCCCAACACTAGAAAACTTTGAGTTTTATTCTGTCCCAATGTTAACCTTTCTAATCTTCAAAGGGTGACTCATAGGATAAGTTAGTACATCTTGTGCTGCAACATCCCTACTTCCTTCTGTCTTAGGAATATTAATGTTCCGCGGCTCATTATCATCTTTAGGTTCACCATACATGTTGTAACATTCCATCATGGAATGTAGATGATAGTGCGCATGTGGACCAACTGGATATGCAACTGGAACCACCTTCAATACCACATCTCGGATGATCTGTAGCACATTGTTGAGATCTGGATTGGTATTTGTGAAACTGAATGTCTGCACAAAGCAAATAGTCAGCTCCTCACAAGTAGTTATTTCTTTGTGCAGCTCTGCTGATATGTATCATGACCTCAGCATTTTTTCTAGGGTGTGAACAAAGCCATGGACCCTTTCATCCTTTGGTTGCAATGCCCACAATGTATGACATTCCATCGAATAGCTGTTAGGGTCATTCCATCCATCATACCTCCCAACATGGCATGCCTCTACATCGCCAAACCGAACTTTCATCAATCATCGACATTCGACCCATCTTGTAATTGTCTTTTTGTGACTCTTTCCCAATAGCGTGCTGGAGTAGCCTTCGGTGCTTCCTCTAGTGCTAGTAGTCGATGTGGTTCCGAGACCTTTTCTTCAAAGTCCATTAAGAACGCAGAAAGTTTAGGAAACCCTTCATATAGGGGTGATTCCATAATCTCAGTTGCGACATGGCGCAATGACTGCATGATTAATCCGCACTTCCTAAAGGATACCTCATGCATCCGATTTTTCCCATTTTCTAGCGCATCCTCAGAATCAGAAGTCACAGAACTAGTGCTTTTCCAACCAAGTTATCCATTGACTATGGGGTGAATATAATATTTAGGGATATTGTAGGAATGATCCCACCCCCTAACAACTTCATCTTTTATTGGTTCAATGTATCGTTGGCCTTCTTCAGGGTCCATAGGCGTGATGACCCGAATAACTTGGTTCTTGAAATTCATCATCCTCTTCTTGAATTTAATGACTGCCATGCTATCATTGGCCCGTCCAACCCATAGCAGAGCAGGGTAGGAGTCGTCACCATTAACAACCTCTATTACATCAAAATCATCCTATGTCCTCATACCTTCAACATCTATGACCAGGTTAGATACCCATCCAATTGGTTGCACCTTTGCTTGATTAGCTAGTCGCAGTTGCATTGGGTACCATCCCAATGTCGACTGCCCCATTTTTTCCCATGTATTCTTTTTTAAGGTATTTATTTCCAACCCTAGATCTATAAAGACCAATTCAAATTCATAGTCTCCAATTTGAATATTCATACGCATATCCTTGCTTGTTTTTTTCTTATGTAAAGAGTTCACCACAGATTCCTTACCCGGATGACACAACAAGTTTTCAATCTTAGCTAAAGCAGTTGGGTCTTTCTATAGTGATAAACAACTATCAAAGAATTGATTCAAGGTACCATGTTGCCATGATGGTACTGCCTCTAGTGTGGAATCAAAAGAAGAAGGCATTTCGATGATAGGTCACTTACCAAGATTTCTTTTGATCGCATCCTGTGCGCCAAGAAATGTATTTGTTTCCATTGCACTATCAAATAGTTCCTTCTTCTGTCTATCCAGTTGAATCTATGGGTTGGGCCCAACTCCTCCTGTTGTGGCTCCTGCTCAGGTGACAATGGCAACATCAACATCTGTTGTTCTGGGTTCTGCGGAGATATTTGCGACCGTCGGTTCTTGATTCTGGTTCATTGGGGGATTCTGAGTCAGCGACAGATTCTTGTTCAGCAGGGGGTTCATCAGTTGTTTCACAGTTTTATTCTAGATTGGAACTTTATTTTGTGGCTGTAACTGGTTCTGGTTTTGCAGTTGATTCTGAGTCTGTACCTGATTCAGGCTCTGCAACTAAGGAACATTCCTAGCCTTCCACCTCGGGATTAGTTGTGGGTAGTTTTTGACTGTGTGATCAATCACCATTGCAAGTGTGCATAATCCCTCGAATAGTTCCCAAACACCCCACAATTGTAGCACTGGAGTGATCCGCGACCCCCTCTGAAGCCTCCTCCTCTTCCTCGGAATCCTCCTTTTGGTTGGTACTATGGTTGAGCCATATGTTGCGGTATGGGATTTGGCTGCTACTGAACATACTGGGTAGCTTGAACATATTGCGACTGCGATAGATGCATCATCATTTGATTATACTATGCTTGTGGCTGAGGTATCGTCATTTGATTGTACTGCGGCTACGGCGCAAATTTCAAATGTGGTGCAAAATGTGGCTGCGGATGCGATGGTACAAATTGCATTGACGGTGGTGGCGTATACTGTGGTCGAGCATTTACTATCTAAGGCTGCATCTGTAGTTTTTGTATGGTGTGATGATATTTTCCCTTCACAAAGTATGAATCATATGCTCTCTCCTATAGTAGATCATATGCCCAGTAGTCTTTGTCTTCATGTCCCATTGATTTACAAAAAGAACAATATAGATTAGCTGGTTTGACACCATCTTTTGCATGTAGCTACACTCCTCGTGTCGGTGCCCATAAACTTGAAATATGTGACACCATGGTATGCTGCCACAACTTAATGGATTTGGCACTCTTGAGACTAGATAATTTCAGAAACTGGGGCAGTTGTCCTTAGTGTGCCCGTCTGCATGACACCGAGTACACCAAAGATCATCACGATATTCCTTTTCCTTATTGATGTCTTGCAACTGGATTGTTATATTTTCTAGCTGAGCTTGGATTCGGTTCATGCCAACTGCACTCTCTCCAATCGGTGAAGCTTACAACTTCATCGCAATATCCAGAGCCTCACTCTGTGTTGCGATCTTCTGCTGCATCAGTGGCTTCCAGATATGAGGTACCAGGGTTGCAATAAACCACTCTTTATGCTAGACATCACTCATCTCAAAGCTTACTCACGCCATCAATTTCTTGAACCTCATGTCAAAGTCCCACACAATCTCATTAGGAAACTTCTTGATCTCTTTCAACTCAGTAATATATTGAGCCTCGGACTTAGGCTCTCGAAACTTGTTAATTAGTCCCTATCAGACATTGTCCAATTTTTTGGCAGGCGTCCCTATAGGAACTTGAATGAATTTCATGAACCAATCTAGTGCACGACCTCATAGGGTATTCTCCAATTGGCCTTTCTTGACATCATCATCGGTGGTCTGTCGAACTGTCCACACTGCCTCACATAGGAACTAGTACTGCTCAGGATCGTCAGTCTTGTTCCCATGAAACAAAGGTAATTTAGCGTCATCTCTTGCCATCCTCGGCCTTCTTCCTATAGACATTGATATACTATTAGACTATTATTGACACGTCGGGAAAGTTGATGTAGAATTTGTGGTTCTTCCTGAGTTTGAACTGGTGCGCAGAGGCATGGAAACAGTGTTTTTGAGGTTTGATCTTGTTGTTGCACCAGGTGTAGTCTAGGTCTAGTCTTCCTCTTCATCATTGTAGGTTTTCTATGTCCCGCATAGTTGTCCTTCACAGTTTTTTGTTTCGATCGCAGCAAGACCTTTTCCTGTCCTCTGCCTCTTCTCTTGTCGAAACCTTGATCCTCCCCTTGTACAACTACTTTCTTTCTCAGCTTCCCTCACAGTCTCATCGAAACTTGCACCCATCTACCCCTTACCTTCCCATTTGTCTCTCCCCTTTAGTCACAGCATCCACCACCTCCACACATCAGATTTTTACTACTCTAGGTGCATTTTCAATATGCCCTTCTCACAAATAAGTATTTTAATTGACAACTGTAAAGACAATAAGAACCTACCTCTGGGTTCGTTGAAGAATTCCTGTTGTTCTTCCTTGTAGGATTTGGTAGTTTCGATGTCAAAGTCAGTGATATATCCTTCAAGGATGTTATCCATCTAGACCTCAACAGCTCATGATGCCCGATTGTCAGTTTCTTGTAGCTCCTTAATTAACTCAGGGGTCCAAGATGTTGTTTCTCCTCCTTTGAAATTCATCTTCTTTTATGTGAACTACGCCAACCACTCGTACAGTATAATAGGAAACTCACAGAAAAAATACTTGTGAGGACCATCGTGTATGTAGTTCTCCAACAACTTGTTTGTGGTCAATCCCAGGTTCTGATTTTCTCCTTCAACAAACTCTCGGAGCTTCTGGTCAAACCAATCTTGTATTTATGGTCGCGTCGAATGCTACATCCCCTCGTCTTAGTCGCAACAAGGTCCCGAAAATGGAACCATTTTTTGTCTCAACCCTCAACCAACAAAACCCAGTCGATAAGGGTCCCCTCTGTCAACACTCAACTTGCCACAATCTCCCTGAGAATCAGCCCAAATGGGTTTTACCATGTCCAGCAACACTCACGGAGCGAATGAGGTCTCACCCGATATGTTCAAGGGAGGGCTGATTGAACCAAGTTTTCGCAGTATAGAAGATGGTTAGGGGAATCGACAGTTCATCAATTCACTAACTAGATTAGATCAACTCCTTTAGTAAAACCATTCATCATTGCACATCGTTCATTCATAATGGAATAGATCTACCAGTGTAGGAGCAGATAAAGATAACAACATTCATAAATAATAAATATCGCATCATATAGCCATATTTCAGATTCACTTATCATTCATCATCAATTTTGCAGGAACATAAAGATGGGAAAATATAAAAGAAGACAACAACTATTCAGATCAACCTCCTTCTTATCATATTACTTTTGCGCAATCACTAAGTTCCCCTTCACCATCACGTTTTTTCAGGTATTTCTTTTTTTGGGGGTAGCAGGGTCCATCAAAATTGTGCATAGTGGGTACTTGTTGGATGCAGAATTTAATTCTGCATCCAATGATCTCTCTCGATCAAAATTTGAGTAAACACACAGGGAGATATGTCGAAAATATGAACAAAAAAAAGTAGTTTTTTTCTTTTCTTCCTCCAAAATTAATATATATTATTTTATTATTTTAACTATTATTTTATTATTTTCCTTAGGAGGCTCATTTTGAGTTGAAAATTCCTCTAATGTCACATCAACTCATGGATACCTACCTAGACAAGTAATATGATAAAGCATTATAATACCATATATATATAATATTGTTTGTGTATACACTTAATACCTTAATAAAATATTTTGATAATACCCTCATATTGCATCATACTTACATATGTTATAAATATAACATTTCAATGACTTATGGAATGTACTTAACTCTTAACTATGTTGAATCAATAAACCAATATTACATTATATAGAGAACTATAATATATCAATAACACATGCAATATATTTGATCAAACAACAAATCAGAGTAATGTACTCACGAGTTGGTGTATACGTGGTCAGTGCACACGTCTTAAGTGTGAGCACTAATAATCAATTTTAATGTCCTTAATGCATCTTTTTATATGTTTGCAAACAACACACAAAAACACGACATAACAACTTAACAATGCATTATTCATCATTCATAATTATTCATATAAAAGCAACAAAACTAAATCAAATATGCATAATGAAGTAAATCAAGCATATATGAATGATGTTTATAATAATTCACATCACCATGTGATCCCAATGTTGGTCCCATCAACGTTGATAAATACTCAAAACAACCTAATCGCCACTACTTCCGTCAACTAACCTCACAATCTCGTCCTCTATTGGACTACCCTGGAGCATCATCTGCATGGCCTAACTCTAGTTAGAACCTATAAGGGGAAGTGTCGACTAAATTGACTGAGATTCCCCAGCAGGCATCCACTAGTCGTCATCACACATCAAGGGGAGTGTGCTCGGCACAACCCTCCCACGACTCTAGGTTTCAGGGGATAAGTGGTGGGAAATGCCTCCACCCCCCCTGACAGTACTAGGGTCAACAACCTACATCAACCATACTATGCCATAAGTGCTCTAAGGGGTCTCATCATCATATGATAACCTCTTTGGACAAGATACAATTTCTGTCAAAACTCAAACTCACCCACAAGTTATAGAATATTTGGAATTCACCATTAAGTCACATGAAAATTGATATCGCAATCATATCAGTGTAATTACAACATATAATACACAACTATATCATAGTTGATCTTTGGGAAAACTATCTCATAGTTGATCCATTTCAATGTCGGCTCAAATAATCAGATAAGTTTCTCATGCATGACTATATCTAGTTATTTCAAGTGATAAGACATTTTACAGTCTGATATTGAAATAACCATGTATGTTCTTTCACATCACATTACCTTTTTTCTCTATTCAATATATCGTTTTAACCACTATCGAGGTACCTTCTTCCACATCCAATAGGAATAATGAAATGACATTCATCATCATCACCATCACTAAAATAAAATGATGATTTTCATTTATTGTTCCTACATAAGAAGGTCCACATGTTCACATAAAAACAATATTACTCAATTCAACCAAGTCCAACAGTTAATAACAAAATATAAGTGATAACTAATTCTCATTGGGGTTTAATTACTAATTGTTAATGATGGGGCATTACATATAACCTTCTAACTCCTCAAAATTATGGTAAGTTAGGAATGCTTCTATTTTAGGTTTTTGAGCATTTGAATACAATTTCAAAGCAAACTAGAAAATTTATTTTTCTTCTTCTTTTCTCTTAAAGTCCGATAAATCAAATTTGGTCTCAGTGAACATACCATCATCATCAAAAAATTAAATAATACAAAATTATTTTTTAATTATATAAAATAAATTAGATATTAAAAATTTTGATAAATTAAAAATAAGTGAATTAAAATTAAACAATAAAACTTTACAATTTTATTTTTACATAAAAAATCAATTTAATATTAAAAAAAATATATATATACTTTCATAAAAAAAAAAATTAATAAAATTAAACAAATTAAATATAAATAATGAAAAAGAAATTTTATTTTTAATTATGAAAAAAAATGATTAAAAATATTGGAAGTCTCCGGGGCTAAGTCAATCCAAATATTGATATTAAGGTAAGAGGTTCAATTCTCAGAAATCCAATTCTCTAGGTCCTTTTAGGTTAAGTTCCCAAAACTAAAACCAATTAAACAAGGCATTGAACCACAAAAAAATTAAAAATTATAGAAAAAAATAAATAAAAATTAACAAATTAATACAAAATCAAACTATTTAATAGATTCAAAAATGTTAGGGCCTTGGGAAAGAGTAAATAGAAAACCATAAAGCACTTCTCACAATCCCAATTCCATTTAATTAACTATAATCTATGATCCTTGGTCCTAACTTGCACTCATAAGTTCGTAAAACGATCGTAAAAAAGTCTTCAAATCTTCGTGTGAATAATTTTGAAGCCCCGAAATAGACATGGAAATCCATTTAGAGATAAGATGGTAACGTTTTGTTGAATATAGATACTATAGGTGCATTGACTCTGCATTGAATTAAGTTCGGGGTCACTAGAGGTTATTGAT
>LPNX010071646.1:94426-149049 GCA_001517045.1 Pseudotsuga menziesii | reverse complement strand
CTCAAATGGAAATAGCAAAGGATTAGATCTTACCGATTTGAGGTGTCTGTCCTTGTCCTGGAGTTCGCTGATCTAGGGTTTGTCGCAGAAACCCTAATTTTTAAAACTTGGAATCTTTTAGATCTGATTGGATAAACAGATAGATCTCTTCAAATGGAGCTGTCCAATGTACTCCTTTTCTGAAAATAGTGGAGGGAAGCTCCCGGAACAGGAAGCCCTAATTTACTGATTTCTTCTGCAGAAATGCCTGTTACTATTTCTGTGATATCTCCGAAATTACTGATCCTCTGTGTCTTCAATTTCTCACTGAGGTAACCACGCATGTTCTTGATCCAACAACATAGGTTTCATCAGAATTGGTTTCACCATTTTGGATTTATGATCCTTTTCCCAAGGTGACCTGTTACTGGACTGTTCAGAACAGTGAAGTTGTACGGAATTCCACGTGTCACTGGTTCATCTTATGAGTCTGAACTTTGGACCACAGAAAGTACAGTCCGTGCCCTTTCTGGAACATCTTTAGGAATTCCATTTGGACCTATTTATCTGAAGATATTGCATATCTCCCCAGGTGTCCTGTTTATGGATGATTTCTGGAAAAGGCTGGAACCCTAACTTGGAGAGATCATATCTCCCAGAATATAGTGAATCAGAGGCGGCCCTTTGGATAAAGTGTGCATCACAATTTTATCTTCGTCCCTTGAAATTTTCAACTTCTGAGACTTCGCCAATCTCGGAATATAGAGACTGTACCAAAACTTAGCAGTTTTAGTATTTAGGGTTTTTCCTAGCTAGGGTCAAACTAGGGTTTGACTTTCCTGGAGATTTACCCAACCAAATTTCTTGATCCAGGTCTCTAAATTTTGGTTTTGATGAGAAGAACAATCCTATGCTGGTCTCACCCAAAAATTCCTCTTCTGTAGAAAGCCCTAATTTCCACATCGAAACTGAAAATGCTTGAAATTGAATTCCGCATCGACAGAAAGATGCACCCTTCAATGGAGAGTCATCCTATCATACTTTTGCTGAAAATATGTGGAGGAAGATCCAAAAAATAGGAAGCCCTAGTTCCTGTAGCTGCACAATTTCTTCTTCTCAGGTTAGCTCTGATACCATGTTAGTTTTTCAATATTTAAGCTAGCATTATGATAAGATCTTTTCACTGAGAGAATAACAAGCACAGAAATCACATAATCACATCACAAGAGACAAGAGACACAAATCTTTTAGGAGGGGAAACCATAAATGGAGAAAACCCTTCAAATTCCTCTAAGATAGTATCACCACAAGATGTGATCCCAAAACAGTAAGATGACCTCCCAACACAATAGCAGCCTTCTGTCTTCTGTCAAGCCAAAGATTTCCTTCTCCAAAAGTGCGCCACACTTGAGAGAGCAAGAGAGCTAAGTCACAAGTGATAAATAGAGAGACTCTCACTCTCTATTTATATTCTTCCGTTGACTTGAAGTGCACTCAACTTAATAATTACTACTTGAGCCTACACCTTAATTAGTGTATAATAACTCAAGTGCCCCTAAACAGTGGGGACTTACCCAATGACTTGATAGGACTTGTTTACATTATAATCCTCCCGATCGGAACATCGGGGCATGACCACATGACTCAAATACATAATAGAAACATCCCGGAATAAACATCGGGTTACAATAATATAAAATACATAGAAGAATACATTCTGAAGTTACATATACATCAACAGATGACTTGTCTCGTGGCACTCAATGCGAGGGTGGTAGCATTGGGGGTCTTGGGACTTGTAGGGTCGATGCTCAGCCTAAATGTGTTGTTGCTGATGTGGGGGTCCCATTGGGAGATACACCGATGCTTGTAGGTCCTCTTAATGCTAGATTCGATGAGGGGGATATTGGGGTTGGTTCTGCTCCTTCTATAATGTTGGAGTTGCTTAACCAGAATCCTTTGCAGTGTGGTTTGGGAAGGGATACTTCTCAGGATGAGATATTGGGGGACAAAGGTCTTCCTACTCCTCTACCTGGGCTTTGTCAGGAATATATCCCGACGACCTCTCCGTCATTCACCAATCCTGCCCTTAGGGTCTTTTTAGACATTTTCTTTGATAAACCACAATGCTCCCCCTCTACTCTATCATTAACCTCTCTTAGGAATGAGAATGTCACCATAAGGTGGGCTCGGAAGGAGAAGCCTAACTCAGGATGTTGGGGTTTGGGGAATGAGGGGAAGAATGAAACTTGAGTTCCTTTGTCCACCAGGATAAAGGAGGCTGTGCGCATGAGTCACAGTCCAACTTCGATTTTCTCCACTAGGGTACTTAGAGCACAAGATACCCATTGGGGGGATTCCTAGATGCATCTAGTGTCTTTCAATGTTCGGGGTTTGGGAGGGCGCCCTAAGTAGCGAGCCCTCAGTTCCTTGCTCTCTTCTTTCAATCCTGCCATGGTTTTTCTTCATGAAACCCTATGTGACTCCTCTAAGGCCCTTGTGATTGCTTCAAAATTATTTTTTGGGTGGGAGTTATGTGTTGTTGATGTGGTCGGGAAGTCAGTTGGTTTGTTAGTGGCCTGGGACCTGAGGCTCATCATATGCAAGGATTTTGTAACTTTGGTAGGTATTTTGTTGGAGGCTTATGATGTGGAATCCCATTGCTTTTGGAATTTTCTAATTGTTTATGCTCCCTACTGTAACAAGGAGGCTTTTTGGAACTCTGTTATTTCGATGGGGCTTTTTAATCTGGATCACCTTATCATCACAGGTGACTTGAATCTGAATTTTTCAGCAGCCGAGGTATGGGGGACAAGTGCCAAATAAAATCCTTTGGGTCATTTTTTCCATAATTTGTTCTCTTCCGTGCCTTTGGTCAATGTTTCACCTACAAAACTTGGCCCTACTTGGCGTAATGGCCAGGCGGCCATTGAGGGCATCGGTAAAAGACTTGATCACTTTTTGGTTGCTAAGTGTTGTTTACCACTTATGGCTCGCCATAAATCATGGATTTGGAGGACTGAAATTTTGATCATTAACCTATCACCTTGGAGTGGAGGGGAGGCAAGGCGAGGGTTCCATACCCGTTTCAATTCAACCATTCATGGATTTTGGAGGTAGATTTTGAGGGATTCATTCGGGATTCTTGGGTTACGTGGTGTGGTACTATTTCTGAATAAAACCCCATGTATTCCCTAATATCGAAGCTTAATGTATTAAGAAAATAAGTCACCCATTAGGTCAGGTTGAGGAAGCTCAAACTGAAGCGGTTGTTGGTTGATATCGATGAGCAGATACTTGACCTTCTCTTGTCGGCACCCATGAGGGTTTTGTCCGTCGAGGAGACGGGGGTGTTTATGGATTTGAAAAAGTGTAAGGAGGAGATCTTGACCATAGAAGTGGCCACGATTAGACTTAAGAGTATGGTGATTTGGGTTTCCCTTGGTGACACAAATACAAAGTTTTTTCACCATTTTGTGAGCGCTAGGAGAAATTCAAACACGGTATAAGACCTTGTCGATCATGATGGAAAAATTATCTCGGAGGATGATGCTTTGATGATTGAGGGGAACTCTCATTTTGAACATGTCTTCAGTGATCTAGAGCCGGTGCATTTGCAGAGTAAACAGGAGGTGCTCAACCTCTACCCCAGGTGTTTTGGGGATGAGGATGTCTCTTTGGTGGGTGGGCCTATCACTTTACAAAAGATTGTGGTTTTTCTTCATGGATTTTCAAAGGACAAGGAACTTGGCCCAGATGGATGGCCAATCGATTTTTATTTGGCTTTCTTTGATCTAGTTGGGTCAGACATCCTTCGGGCTGTGGAACATAGCAAGATCCATGGTTGCATCCCCGCGGCCTTGAATGCAACTTACATTGCATTGATTCCTAAATATGCACAACTGAAAATTTTAATTGATTTGATACCCATATCATTGTGCAATTTACTGTATAGAGTGATTACGAAAATCCTGTCCAATCATCTAAAACCTTTCCTTGCAGATTTTATTTTGGATGAGCAGTTTGGTTTTTTGAAGAGGCAACAGATACATGAGGTTGCTAGTATTACTCAAGAGGTTTTGCATTCTATGGAGGTTCATAGGTTGGAAGCCCTTATTCTCAATATGGATATGATAAAGGCTTATGATCACATGAACTTGACTTTTCTGAGACCAGTTTTGTTGCAGATCGTTCTATCCCTTGATACTGTGAACTGGATAATGGAATGTGTCACCGCTACTTATTTTGCAGTATTGATCAATGGGAGACAATATCCATCTTTCTCTGCTAATCGAGGACTTAGGCAGGGGTGCCCACTATCCCCACTACATTTCTTGTTGATGGTAGAAGGTCGACGATCATTCGTAGGGAGAAGTCTTTGGGAAAGATTTAGGGGATAAGGCTATCCTCCACTTTGTCAATCACTCATATTCGTTTCGTTGACGATGTGATGTTGTTCTATTTTGGCTCAGTTGGCGAATGGATACATTTTCAATACGTTATTGAACTCTTCATGGAGGCCACAAGTATGGCTATTAGCCATGAAAAATCTTCATTTCTTTATAACAATTTGTCTCTTGATAGTTTGGAGCAGGTTAAGGGGGTTTTACATTTTCGGATGGAGCCCTTACACGGGGGTTTCAAATACCTTGGCTATTGGCTTAAACCCCTGGTTTACAGAGTGGCAGATTGGGTTTGTTTAATCAAGATATTTAAACAGAATATTGGTCATTGGACAATTCATTTTCTATCCCTCGGTGGTATGCTAGTTCTTCTCAAGTCAGTCCTGAGTGCTCTGCCAGTTTACTGGTTTGCACTCATGAAAATTCCATGTTCTACTTTGTCAGCCATTCGTAGAATTATGTCAAATTTCCTATGGGGTGGTTGTGCTCATAAGAAAGGTTGCCATTTGTTTTGTTGGGAATCTTTGACTCGCCCTTATGCATTGGTGGGGTGGGATATTAAGGTTATAAGAGGGTTCAATGACGCATTGCATGTCAAAAATTTGTGGGGGATGTTACGGGTAGTGGGATTTGAAGCGGGGTATTGAAAATTAGGTATCTGAAGAAGTGGAATCTTATAGATTGGCTCAAATTGGACTCTCATTCGGTGAAAAATTCATCTATGATTTGGAATGGTTTTCTCTAGGTGATGGGTTAGATTTGCAAAGATTTGTGTTGGAAGGTGGGATTCGGAAATTCATACTCATTGGTATTGATCCGTGGCAGGGGTGGGGAATTCGTTTACTTTGTATCAGTCCTTGGTTAGTTATTTGCATAACTATGGTATTAATACTTTGGATCAAGCTTTCATTCCCCGATCTGAAGGTGTTTTGGGGCCGCAGTGGTTGTCGGCTATAGATCTGGATTTGGGTGGCTAATGGAGGATTGAATGGAATTCCTACACTACGTCCTTGAGTTCTTTGGTTATTAAGCTCACAATTGAACTAGATGATTTGCGATGGTCATTCAATAAGGATAATGGTCATGCCACGGCTCGGATGACATACCATTTTTTTTGTTTCTTTTGGGGTTAATGCTCCGTCCTGGCACTGGAAGGATATCTGGAAATGGCGTATACCTATGAAAATCAAGTGTTTTACCTGGTTATGCATTATGAACAAGATCAAAACTTGGGATAACTTGGTGAGAAGGGGTTGGGTCGAGCCCAATTTCTGACAGCTATGCCGCGGTGAGAGTGAATCCATTCAACATATTTTTCGTTGAATGCACATTTGGCATGGAAGTCCATAGCATATTTTTAAGTCACCTGGGGCTAATTTATCATTGCACTGCAAGTGGTTTGATGGATTTTTTATCCGACTGGGTTCATAATGGTGAAGACCTGATTTTCCTGTTCTTTTTTTCCAATTGAGCAATCTGGCTATGTAGAAATGCCACTGTTTTTGTGGGGAAGTCTCCCTCGGTACAAGCTTGTGTACATATTTGTCTAGAGCTGGTGGTGACCCATCCTGTTGGTGGGGGTGGGGGAGGCATAAGTTTAGAAACATAGGCATTGCACCGAGGTCTTTTGATGCTACAGGATATTTTGATGGTGCAGTGATGCACACTGTGGGTGGTGCGAGCGTTATTTTATATATCAGCAGGGAACATTATTTTTGGATCAAGTTTGGTTGTGGCAGTTGCACAAAATCAAGGTCCGAGTTGTTGGCGCTTTTTGTATTACTGTATGTTTCTTGTGTTATGGGAATTTTGGAGGTCAAGGTCTTCGGCGATTCCAAGATGGTCATAGACTGTGTGATGGGGAAAAACAACATTGAAGTGCTCTCCCTGGACCACCGGTGCAAGAGGATTGACTCATTGGTTAAACATTTTAATACATTCTCTTTCCATCACATTTACCGTGAGCACAACTCATTGGCAAATCGACTCTCAAAGGATGATTTAAAACTTGATGCGAGGACTCTCTTAGTCCAAGAATTTGTAGAAGGATCCCTAATTTTTGAAATGACTGAAAACATCTTCTCACTGGATCCATAGGAAAAAATAGTTTTTTGTCTTCTGTTGTTCACAAACTTTTGTTAAATGTATTGGTTACTTTTGAGCAATGGGAGGCTTTTGAAAGAACCACTCATTTGTTGGTGACTTAAGATCATGTAGTGGGAATGAACAGTAAATTTATGTGTAAATGTTAAATGTATCTTGTTGTGATGGAGGATTATGCGACCTAAAATGTAACAGGTCCTTTATTTTATAAAAAAGGATTGATCTTTTTCATGCTAAAAAAAGTTGCATTGACTCTGCCTATTCAATGGGTATAGTCAAAAGTCAAAGTCAACTATCAATTTATGTATTAGCAGATTCACATTAGCTGAGAGAGAATAGAGAATTTATATTGTCCAACACAATATTGAATAAAAAAATAGCATGCAATTTAAAATGATTATCACACCATTCTCACCAAAAAACCATGTATTATTTCCCGTAGTATTTGCTGAGGTTATTGATGATGCTTCCATTGCGCAACTTCCTCCTCGTAGCTTCTTTAAATTTATTTATTTATTTTGAAGTTGGTCTTAAGACATATCGAATGGTTAACTCCAAACACTTAACATAATGGATCGCGAAGTTTCTCTCTCTCTCTCTCTCTCTCTCTCTCTCTATATATATATATATATATATATATATATATATATATATATGTATGTATGTATGTATATATATTTTTTTAATCAAAATTCCCATCCTTATCTCATCCTCTTAAAAAATCTCCACATCTATTTATATAAAATTCTTAATCAATATCTCAATACTTATATCATCTTTGAAAATTCGCCACATTTATTTTTCTATCATTACCATTGAATTTTACAAAAACAATAGTTAATATTTTAAGTTTGAAATATAACTATTTTTTAAATCTACATCTCTAAATCTTATCATTTTTAAAAGATCTTTACACCTGTTTTTTTAATTTCATAAATATTAATTTTATTTATTTATTTAATATTTTAAGTTTAAAATCACAATATTCCTTAATTTAATTATTTTATTCATAAACAAAATTCACCTATATTATGTAGCATATAATAATGTTTGCTTTTGTAACCTATCATAAAGTCTACATGCTGCAATCATCATTCAAAATAGATTAGGCTCAAACACTTGTTGTCTCTGCTTTCAAACCATGAACATCAAAAGCAAAACAAACCTTAAATACAAACATTTCCATGGTTATTAAAAGAGTGAAAGAGAAGAGAAGATAAAAAAATCTTCTTGGTTTTATGGAATGCTCAAATTTTATTCTTGCAACAAAAGGGGTGCCTTGGTTTTATGAAATTTTATTCCTGCAACAAAAGGGGTGCCTTAGAGAGCTAATCGAGGAACGACTTAGAAAGGTAATGCTCTCTATTGGGATAAAATATGTGAAAGGGATACAATATAGATGGTTTATATGATTTTTATATTTAAGTCATGATGAAAATGTTGGACATTCTTTAAGTCATGATGAGAATTTTGGACATTTGAAAATGTTTTCAACTATTTTCATCATATTATATAAACTTATGCAATATTGTTGGTTCAAAATTTCGCACCAAATTTAAAAAAAAATGATGGCCCCTGCTACACATATACTTGAAGTGCCTTGACAATCCATATAAAAAAGCCCCCCCCCCCCCAAAAAAAAAAAATTAGATCCTTCTAGCATTTACTATAAGTTAGTTTGACAACTTCCACTAAACAAGTCATGTGCTTTAAATATCATCTTATTCTTACCCAAAGAACATAACAATGTAAGGCTTTGTATCTTGTTACAAAGGTTTTATTGATCCAGGTTTTAATGCTATTTAAGAGGAGTGTCTTTATTTCAAGATGTTAATCGTTTATTAATTATAATATTTTTTTTTACAAGGAAATTGAGGAAAAGCATATAAGAAACAAATAATCCATTAATTTTTTATTAACTTTGGAAAAGATGTAGGTATACTTAATCCGTTCAATATTTTTTAATATTGTCCTAAATAAAAGTTTTATTGAAAAGAAATAACTTATTTTTCTTTTGTCTTTTAGTAATCAAAAGTCTTCTATAAATTTAGAATATTTGTCATTTTTTTAAAGTTGGGGATATGTAGCACAATTGGTCTTCACTTCTTTCTATATTACACGTGGTAACCCATGACACACACACTTAATTTTATTTATATTTTTATACTAATTTTAAATGATTATTTTATTTATATATTAAAGAAATATAAAATGTTTTTGATTTTAATAATATTTTCAACTATAATAAATTGATGCATATTTTTATTAAAATAATTATTTTTTATATTTATATTAAACTATTTATTTTCATATATTTTTTTATATTTTTTAATTAAATTAATTATTTTATATAATTTAAAACTATTATAAATTAATGTATATTTTTATTAAATTAATTATAATTTTATATTTTTAAATTAAATTTATTATTTTTATATTTTGTTGAACTTTATAGTTTAAATATTAATTTTTTATGTTTAAATTTGAAGATTAAAAACTATTGATAATTATGATGTTGATGTTTAACGCACCACTTATACTATGAAACAAGAACTTTATACTAAGAATGAGAACTCTAGGCATAAAAACAATGATTTTTGCAACAAAAAAAAAAACACCAAAAACACCAAAAATAGAAAAGTGGCGATACCAGTATACATGTTTTTTTTGGGGTTAAAAATAGAGCCATGCCCTAAACATCTCATATTGTACAACTTTTTTGAAACTTGCATATTAAACAAACAAAAATATTTCATAAATAATTTCACCACTCTAACATCATAAAATCAAATAAATTATGATGTGATTCATAATGAAATCATATTTTAGACCAGACAAGAACAAATGATTCATATAAATATTCAAAATCTCCTTCACAGTTTCAATTACAAACATCATACTAATAAAAAAATCTAAAATGTTTCATTTGAAATTATTTAAATTCATCCATGGATTCTGACACCCCATCATAATCTACATTTTCTGCAAATGAAGGACAGAAGAAGATGTAGATGACCCATATTATTCTCTATTATCAATGGGTGCACCATTTGAGTCTACATCTATCCCCACCATTTCAGTTGCCATATTCCTTCTGGGTCTACGACTTAGTTTAGCAGACTCCCACATTGCAACTTCTTCTTTTGGAAACAACTTCTTGATAATATCTATAGTCTTGGAGCAAAGAGTGTCTTTCTTTGTCAACTTGAAATCATAAAAAATTATATCAACTTCCTCTAATTTGAAGATGTCAATGCGGTGACGATTTATTTTTTGACCCTTTCTTTTTCTCTTTCTGCAAACCCTTTTCTCAACCATCATCTCTGCCTTGTACACACCATCAAATGGGTGTGTATATTTTGCATACCAATGTGCTTCTATTGATACTACTTCTTCATTTTCTTTTTTAACTTTCATAACTTTTGCAATCCATAATGGATAATCATGTGCATCATCTATAGCCAAAACTGCAATCATGCAACCCTCCTTGATATCTTGTATTGAGCCCCTATAAAGGTATTCCATCTCTCGATGCTTTGCAGATGATCTTCTAGAGACAATATACATTTCTCTTTCCTCTACTTGAGAAAACTCAACACCTTGACATTCAACATTTGTTTCCTCCTTTTCATTTGATACTCTTTGTGGCCAAGAAAATGGCGACTTCAAATATATATCTCCATTTGTAGAGTTTGAAATTATGTCACTCTGCTCCATGAAAAAAGACTCCCACCAAACAGAATTAGCAACATCAAAGTACTCATATGTATCTTCGATATACTTTTTGATTTTTTCCAAGCATTGAGAGGAATCAACATCTCTATTGTGTCGCCTTGCATTATGAATCTTTGCAGATGATTTCAATAACAATAAATTTGAAGCATGCATTTGACGATTTGGGGTGAATTTCATAAATGCCAAACCTGATGAAGGCCCCCATTATGTGCTAGTTGAGTACTTCTTTCCCCATAGTAGTGTTTTTCCATCAATATTTTTTATATGAAATCGATGTTGAAAACTAATGTCATCAAGTTTTTCAATGCAACTTTCTTCACCATGCGATCCAAAAATAAATCTTCGCATGTCAACATTTTCTTCTAATTTTTGTACAACAGGTTCTGGATGGTATGCTTTCCTTACAATTTCAATCAATGATGGCAGGTTCTCGACTTTCTTCCTCATCAATTTCCTTGCAAAATGACTGAACATTTGATGAATATGATCGTGTGTATGCCCAACAAGAAGGAAACCAAAATTTACCTTTTTAAAAATTCCCAATTCAACAAGCATGTTTAGATATGCAAACATGACCGAGTTTTTGTTTTCCTAGCTCGTATTGTCCAATTACAGATATAGAACTTTAGGGAGATCACCATGCTAATGAGAAAGGACATGATGAATTATGGTGATGGTCAAATTTTCATCATTGTGAATATTTAGAGCTATAAAGGAAACCCTTGGAAACATTTCACCATTAAAAACCATACAACCAACCAAGTGAAACTGAATAAAATTTTCCTCCTTTAAATTCTTTGGTACGCGGACAAAATGTGGCAAGAATGTTTTTTTTAATCTATACCATCAATTATCAAACCCATATACTTATGTGGAGAATCATAACACTTTTTGTGATGTTTGTAGAACTTTTTCCATTCATTCAATTGTTGATTGTGATGTTCTTGCAGTGAATTGATTATAGAATCTACAAACAACATAAAAATATTAATAACTAGTTTTCACAATTGAAATTTATCTAAAAAATAAACAAATTTGTAAACATACATCTTTCCATCCCTTATGATCTACCCCATTTTTATTTATCAGAAGCACATGTACTGCAGATCCCTATCCTTGAACTCTTTGGAATACAGATGGTGTTGAACTTCTTTTTCCATACTCTTTTGAAATATGCATATCTGATGAAGTTTCCATTTTCTTGACCACCTTGAACATAATCCTTGTATAAGTTTTAGATTTCTTGCCTTGTGAAATTATCTGAAATGTGTATTGTTTCTCTATTTGGAGTACTCTCTCCATGCTTGGAAAAGAAATCATGCATCCATGATATTGCAATGTGTGTTGATGGTCCAGTGATTGGTCTCTGATAATCATCATAATAAAATGTTGGATCCTTTTCTAACCTTGTTTGGATCCTTGATAATCTAATATTACCAATTGAGTGAATCCTTTTGAATGCCTTTCTACAAAGAAGAAAATTTCAAACCCACTAAATCATAACCTCTCCTTGTAGAAATCATTCACCCTACTAAATATGAATTTTGCATAGTTTTTTTCATTGATAAATACATGTTCCTTTTCTCTAATGCATAATTGCATCTTATACCCTTCAAACAATTGTTGTTGAAACACACAGTCCAAATCAAATGAGTAATGGAACTTGGACTTGTGAGAAATTATTTCCTAGACCTTGTATAACTGGAATTCTTTGGGTTGACATAAAAAGGTATAGTACTACACTTAATCCTGCTCATTGTTGGATTATGTCTCTTCCTTTCCTGAAAATTATGTCTGCAACAACAACCTCATTAGAATAAATGTTTTCATTATGAGGAATATGACCCCCCTCATTGAAAATATGATCACAAAATTCAGTATGAAAATGATTGTCATGATCAATTTTAAGTTGATCACTTGTGGGTAGATCAATGTGACCATCAACGTTATTGGTGTCACTAAATTCTTCACTAAAAGGGAACTCTTGAAATTCAACATTGACATCATTGGTTCATGTAACATCCTTACTTGGAGGAGAATAATTGCCTTCATCATTGGTGGCTTCATCATCATCGAAATCATCATCGATGCCATTGAAATCATCGCTTGGAGGAATATCGTCGTCGGTGCCATTGAAATATTCACTTGGAGGAAAGTCATCATTGGTCCCATTGGAATCCTCGCTTGGAGGAAAGTCATCATCGATGCCAAGAAAATCCTCACTTTGAGGAAAATCATCATTAGTGCCATTGACATCCTCGCTTGGAGCTAGCTCATCATCGATTCCATTCAAATCCTCACTTGGAGGAAAATCATCATCACTGCCATTGACATCCTCTTATGGATAAAAGTCATCATTAGTTCCATTGAAATCCTCTCTTGGAGGAAAATCATCATTGCCGCCATTTACATCCTCGCTTGGAGCAAACTCATCATTGGTTCCATTGAAATCCTCACTCAAAGAAAAATCATTTCACCATTATTGATGTTTTCGTCCTCACCAAAATCATCATCTATCCCATTAAAACCCTCACTTGGAGGAAAATCATCATCAGTCCCATTAAAATCCTCATTGGGAGGAAAATCATCATTTCTGCCATTAAAACCATTGCAACTAGGAAGAGAATTATCATTGGTCCCGTTAAAATCCTTGCTTGAAGGAAAACCATCATTCATCCCGTTGGAATCCTTTCTATGAAGAAATCCATAATCATTATTGGTGCAGACATGTTCAGCAAAATCATCATTAGTCCCATCAAAATCCTCACTTTAACGACAACCATCATTGGTCCCTTGAAAATCCTCGCTTGAAGGAAAATTGTCATCATCTTGCTTACTATCTTTAGGATCCCCACTTGGAGGAAGATATTCATCATCATCATCGTCGCCATCACATTCTTTCCCTTCATTACCGCACCCTTCAAAATATTTAGAATTAGGAAGTTATTAAACAACATGTTTGATTACATTGCTTACATTGTTAGTATATTGGCTAGATGAACAATACAACTCTCCATTGACATTGGAATTGTATTGAAATGAGTCCATGTCTTCTCACTAAAAGATAGAAGTATAGGGAAGACAATCAGAAATTTTACCATAGACTTCACCAAAAAGTAGAATGGTGCAAATTTCAACCAACCATCTTATAGCTATGAGAATGGAATTTCCCCTCCAAAAAGGTTCCTCTAAAATTTTCCCTCCAAAACTTACCTCCAAAATTTTTGTTCATTTTTTTCCCTCCAAAATATCCCACCAAAAATATGGTGCACATTTAAAGCACATTCATAAAACTAGTAAAAAAGACAAATTTATGATATAAATAACTATGAAATAATATATTAAATAATAGCATATTTATATCCCCATATATATAAAACCAGTGAAGTTTTGCATAAATTTTTTTACATACAATATGTAATAAAGTAATGGTTATTTACCTTTTCTTTTAATCCCACATTCGTAAAAGAACTGATGTTAAAACTAGTTTAGGCTATATACACCATTTATTTTTCCTACTATTCATCATTGAATTTGGATAAATTTACTAACAATTTCAAGGTTAGTTATTTTTCCGTTTTTAATGAATAGGTTAGTTTTATAGTTAATTTGGAAATGATAATTTTATGGTTTTATTAAGTTGGCATTGATTATTTTATGGGTTTATTGATTTTTCATTTTTACATTTTGTTTATCCGACATTCTTGAAAGTGGTAAAGTTAAACCTAATCTATCTTATAAATTCATTTTTGTTTAGACTTTGGAGAAATTTAGGAAGGGATTTAAAGAAGAACGAGAAGATTCTAGAGGAGCTTCTAGCACTTTCAAGAGAGGAGGCTCTGCCATTTTCTAGGTTATATATATATATATATATATATATATATTCAGTGAAGGGGTGTAGTTTTAATTGAAGGAAGACCTACCCCTTCTCCCGGGATTTGTAGTTTTGATTTTTATTTTTTTTTGCCTACTTGAATGCCATCTAGCACCCTTAAACCCCCTAACGCACCCAATGTCATTACAATAAAAATAAATGTAAACACTCCCTATCCCCCTTAACCCCTTTACAACAATACATTTAAAAACAATTAAAACATATAAAACACCCTCGTCCCCCTACTAAATTCTCTACAACAATACATTAAAAAAATAAAAATAAAAATTATTAAACACCCCTCCCCCCTTCTAACCCCCTAAACCCTAACAACATTCCTTTTAAAATAAAATAAAATTTTTTATAAAACCTGCCAACCCCTTTAGCCCCTCAAAAAACCATTATATTAAAAAAATAAAAAATAAAATTAAACCCATCCAAATAAATTTACCCCCACCCTCGACCCAAACATTATTAAAAATAAAAATAAAAATGAAAATCAAACCTCCCACCTCGCCCTACGCCCCTCTCCCACACCCACTCTCTCCTCCTCTTCCTCTCCCACTCACCCCTCCAACTTGCCCCCGCTTCACTTACCCTTCCCTCGTGTGCCCCTCCACCTTCCCTCCGCTCCACTTCCCCTTCCCTCCCTTTCCCCATGCCATCCATCCATCTCCTCCCTCCTATCACCCCCTCCACCCCCCTTCCCCTCCACCCTCCTCCACCTCTGCAACCACCTTCCACATCCCCTGTTGTCAGTTTAATGGGAGTAGTGCTCCCTTGGGCGCCAAAAGGGTCGCCCATCACTGGTCGCGTGATTCTGATAATCATTTCGCCAGTGAGAGGAGGGAATTTGGGGCCCAAGGGAGCAGAGCAGAGCTCCCACCTCCTCCTCCACCACTGCTCCCTTCTCGTTCCCTACGCACCCCTCCAACTCCTCGCCTCTTCCATATCCTCTCATCCCTCTCCACCTCCCTTCCCCTCCACCTCTGCCACCACCTTCCACCTCCTCCATCGTCGATTTAATGGGAGTTGCACTCCCTTGGTATCCAAAGGGATGCGCCTTACTAGTGGCACAATTCTGAGAATCGTGCCACCAATGAGAGGCGTCCCTTTGGCACCCAAGCGAGCAGAGCTCCGCTCCCACTTCTTCCTCCATCGTTGATCCCTACAAATCATAATCGCTTCCATCTCCCCTCCTCCCCCTCCGCCTCCATTCCCCTCCACCTTCTTCCACCACCACCACCACCTCCGCTGTCGGTTTAATGGGAGTTGCATTCCTTTGGGCGCCAAAGGGTCACCCCTTACTAGTGGCACGATTTGCACAATTATGAGAATCACGCCACTAGTGAGAGGCATCCCTCTGGTACCCAAGGGATCGGAGCTCTAATCCTAGATCCTCCTTTGTCAGTGCTCCCTCCTCTTTACCCGCACACTCCTCCAACTCCCAACCATTTCCATCTCCCTTCTCGCTCCTCCCCCATGTAATAGTCAAAATTCTCCCTCTCCCCTTCCCCCGACTCCCTCGACCTCATCCCTCCTCTCCACCTACCAGTCGCTCCCATATCCTCTTTTGCCCATCCCTTCTCCATCCACCACGACCCTCCCACCCCCCTCCCCCCCCCGCAGCTGACCCTCCTCCCCTTCCACCATCCTCAACATTTGCCACCACCTCCCACCTCCTTCATCTTTAGTTTAAGGGGAGATTCACTCCCTTGGGTGCCAAAAGGTCTCCCCTCACTAACGGTGTGATTCTGAGGCCACTAGTGAGGGGCATCCCTTTGGCACCTAAGGGAGCACAACTCCCCTTAAACTAAACACAGAGGAGGTGGGAGGTGGTGGCAAAGGTGGAGGAGGGTAGAGGGGAAGGGAGGAGGAGGGGGAGGAGGGTCAGGTTTACAGTGGATGGAGAAGGGACGAGTGGAGGAGGAGATGGGAGCAACGAGGAGGTGGAGGGGAAGGATAAGGTGGAGGGATCACACAAGGGGTAGGGAGGAGGGAGAAGGTGGAGGGCGTGAGGGGAAGGGAGGAGGGAGTAGATGGAGGGGCGCATGGGGGAGGAGGAAGAAGGGAGATGGAAGCGCCAGGGGTGGAGGCGGAGGGAGCAGAGGGGGAGGGTAAATAAATTGTTTATGCATAAGTGAAACAAGCAA
Source organism: Pseudotsuga menziesii (assembly GCA_001517045.1). Lineage (NCBI taxonomy): Eukaryota > Viridiplantae > Streptophyta > Pinopsida > Pinales > Pinaceae > Pseudotsuga > Pseudotsuga menziesii. The sequence continues at coordinate 132,802 of LPNX010071646.1, read as the reverse complement.
AGACCTTTACCAAAATTTGATATTGTTTGAAGGTTTCAAAATATAATGTTTAATAAACTTTCACACCCTTCTATGAAGGGGTTGTAGATGATATTGAAAGTGGGAAAGTAAGTTTCAATATTGAGATTATTTCTAAATTGTTTTTCTTATAACTTGGATATCACAATGTAATAGATTTATTACCATTTCTTTTGTAGGATTTTTCTTGGTCAGTTTCAAACATGTTGAATGTAATTTATTATACGGAGGAAAATCCTATGGATGTTGTTAATGCCTCTCTTCAAAAGGGATAAGAAGAAAGGAAGAAGAAACAAGTGTCAAATGTACAAACTGAAGGAGTACAAACAAAAAGAGGAAAGGGCATCCGACAATAAAATCAGGTACGTGGAAAGGTTACATTTAAATCTTTATCTCGCCCAAGTGAACATGTTGAAATTGTTTCCAATGAGGTTGCTACTCATGCTGCTAAGAATAAGAATAAGCATCGTATAAGAAATATGGTTGAGGGTGTTTCAATTCCTGATGAAGGCATCGTTGATTTAGAGTGAACCCGTTCAAAACAGAAAAGGAGGAGATATTGTGTTTATGATTCCAATGTTATCCATGAATATGAGAGTGAAAATTCTTGGGGTAGTATGGAAATCATTACTCCGGATGCTTATTAAGAGGATGGCATTGTCAAATCAACACAAAATGCCATTCGAGGTCGATTGCGGAGGGATAAATTGGGTAACAATGGGAATAGATTTGAGTTGAATGTGAATCAACTTTATAGACCCATAGAAGGGAAAGATCAATTTAGAATTAGAAAACCACTTCATTTGCATATTCACAACTTGAAAGCATTGATGAGGCACAATCCCTATGCACATGTGGTTGACTACATAGTGCTTGTTGACCCAAAAAATGTTCCTACTAGAGATGAATTTGATCAAACAAGAAATTTTCATTACAAATATTATGTTCTGGGGGGGATCATTCTATAGAGGCAAGATGAGATTTTATGAAAGAATATCCCAATAAACCTATTTTTGAAATAGTGAAATGCATCGTTTATGTTGGTTTAATAGATGTAGAAAGTTGTTGGCATGGGATCATAACACCAATAGTGAATATAGGATGACTATGACATTTATTCAAAGGGTGAGATTTATCCACAATGAATTTTTGCAAATATGTGGTGGGGATAAATCTAAATTCGATGCAAGTTTTGAGAAACAATGTTCTATGGAAATAGGTATCCCTATTAAAGAGGATAATGTGAAACAAAAAATGCTAGAGGTAGTGATCCATTCCGAGTTGTAGATGGATATTTCCAGTCGGCATTCAGCGTAGGGAAAACATGGGATTTGATTGAGGAACTATTTATCTTGTGGGAGAATATTGGCATAAAAAAACAGAAAGTGAAAAAAAGTAAAGTTGTTCCATGGACCGGTGGTAAGTCAGGTCCTGACATCAATAAATTTCTAGAATACATGACTATTACACCTTGGAGAACAATTCAAGGTGTGAAGGATGAAATGCTAATAGCTACAATATTGTCACGGGTAAAGTCAGGTGAATTATCCATGGAAGAAATGTACAATGAATTTGACAAGTAAGTTGATTTTTTTTTATGGTACAAAGTATTTTTATTGAGCTTAACATTTTTGTTATGTTCTAAGTATTCCGTTGTATTATTATATATGATTGTAAACATTATTCATTGTTTCATCGTATAGTCACAAGATTTACATGAAAATACAAGAGTAGATTGTTATAATGTTTAATGAGAAGATTTGGGATGATGTCAAATGAAAATATCCGGAATCAAACTCAATAGAAACTTTTAAAAAAAATTGTTGCATTCAAGAAGGTATGTTGATCTATGATACATCTTGAGTTATTTACTTGCATTAGAGGAAATTTGGGGTCTAAAATGGGCCTTATAAGAAAATGTGCCAACAACAAATTTTGTGAGTTGGAATTCAAGAACCAATAGAATTTCAATAAAATGAGTCAACCATAATGGTTGAATTGACATATTTGTCATAAAACAAAACTACTTTTTTTGTTCGTATTTTCAACATATCTCGATGTCTTTTTACTCAAATTTCAAGCAAGAGAGCTCGTTGGATGCGGAATTTAATTCCGCATCCAACGAGTACCCACACTGCATACTTTTGATGGACCTCGCTACCCCAAAAACAAGAAATACCTGAAAAAATGTGATGATGACATCATCATCACATTTTTTCAGGTATTTCTTATTTTTGGGGTAGAGGGGTATATCAAAAGTATGCAGTGTGGGTACTCATTGGATGCAGAATTAAATTCCGCATCCAACGAGCTCTCCTGCTCAGATTTGAGTAAAAACATATGGATATATGTCGAAAATATGAACACAAAAAGTAGTTTTTTTCATTCTTCCTCCAAAATTAATAACTATTATTTTATTATTTTAACTATTATTTTATTATTTTCCTTAGGAGGCCCATTTTATACCCCAAATTTCCTCTAATGGGTAATTAAATTGATTTCTATTTTATTACTTATAGATAAAATTTTCATTTGAAGATGCCAAAGAGGGGTACAGATGGAGTACTAGAGTCCATCAAAATTCATATCTAAAGAGAAAAAAGAGAATGACAAAGGAGACAACGTCTTGCAAACTTTGAACTTGATGATACACTTGATCATTATATTTGGAATGGGATTGACACTGTGCAATATAAAGTCATTTTAGGTGATTGTGCAGACATTGTAAAAATTGTTCATAAAAAGGAGTACGCCCTTGTTATTGCATATATCCCTCATGGATACAATATCCTAAACACTACTTATGATTACGAGCCTTATACTTACCAATCATTCAATAAAGTGGTTTTGATATTTCTAGATGTCACAACATCACCACTATGGAGATTCATCATCTTGAATTTTGAAACACAAGTGGGGGGGTTGTTGACATCCTTCAAGGGTAAAGAAAAAACAAGGAAGCAACTTTATTGGTAATATATTTGCACTTTATTATCAAGTTATTGAATTTATAAATCAAATGTAATTATTGATAAGTTAATTATTTTATTTTTTTTGGTTATAAGAAAACGCCTAATACTCGTAACTCCGGCAGTGATCCATTTTTGAATGATATTGAAAACAAACATCTTGCAACTTGGACAAAACATGAGACTTATGAATCTCTTTTAATCAATGAAAAGAGTGAAGGAAAATATAGTCAGATATTGACTTATAATGTCGTGGTTAAAAAATTGACATATGAAGAAAGGGATTTGAAAGGAGTGTCTGTAAGCATCTATCAAAAGCCACAAGCATTGATTAATTATCTCATAGATACATTTTCAAGAGAAGGAGATTGGGTCTTAGATTTGTTCTCGGCTTTAGGTAGAATTTCAGATATTACATATGAAAACATATTTCAAGTTTTATTGTTTTTTTATTATTCATTTTTGTTTTTAAAGTATGCTTCTTTATGCTATTTGTCTTAACTAGTTTTTTTGTTTTTGGTTATTAGGTACAACAATAGCATGCTCATTACAGAAAGGAAGAAATTTCATATCCATTGATAATGATCCACTACAATGCAATTACATCAAGCAAAGAATTAATGCTATTCAAGTTCTTCCAGATGAATTAGAAGAAACTGGTTTGAAGAAAGGAGAGTTTAGTGAAACACACATGGTGAAGATGTCCAAAGAGCCTTAACCCCCATTAGGAGGGATGTTTGGAAAGGACCACTTTGGGCATATTGCAAACATAGAAGACCCGATGGAAGAGGACATCGATGTCCGTGAGCAGACATAGAAGACCTGATGGAAGAGGTCATTGATGTCCTTGAGGAAAGCTAAGCTCCATAAAATTCCAATTTCGATGAAGAATTTGGCCTATATGATATTGTTGATTAGTTTAATGTCTTGAAGAAAATGTTAAATTTGACAACTTTTTGATAAGAAATATTAGTACTATTTTGAATTTAAGACTTTATTTTATAAATTAAATTTCTATATATATTGTTTTTAATATGTTATTTACAAATATATGGTATGGTTTTTCATGAATTTATGTGAATCGTAACATTTTGGAATATAGTATGACATAGTATCATTTTTATACAAAAATACTATGAAAATCCATTGAAAATGGTTTTAAAAGTCTTTATTTTTTGGAATTTCTTAGAATTTTGTCAATAAAAAAGTCTTATTTTAAAGAAAAAATTGTAAAATGTATATGTTTTTCAATATAACTTGCTTGTAAATGTATGTTATTTTGTTAAATTCCTAAAAAACACAGTTGAAAATAGAAAGTAATAATATTTTACGACAAAGATGATTCAAAGGCCCAAAAAATGCCTTAAAATGAAAATGTGTGATACTAGTATCAACCCTTTTTTAAATGGAGGGAAAAATATCTACTAAAATTAGGAGAGAGAAAAATGAGAACTGTGTCGAGTTTTCATTTCATAGTATAAGTGGTTAACGTTCACCGAGACCAACTATAGTTTAATGGATCTTAAAAGGAAAGAGATGAATTATTTGATTTGTTGTAAAATTTTATTTCTATGCGAGCAAAAATCTTACAAAATAAACATTCCTAGGTCACCATAGTTTTGACAAGTTAGAAATTTAGGGAGGTATGCATTGCAACAAATATTATGAAACTATGATCTAATGTGGGCATAAGCAAGGCACTCTAATAGAAATTGTCTTTCATCCTCAACATGATAGTCTCAAAGAGATGGAAAATCTTTTCCACTTGTAGTGTTTTAGGAATTTACCAACATTATGTTTCACTGTGAAGCTCATGGGAGTTCATTCTTATCTTGGCTACATTAATTTTCTTCTTCAAACTAGTTAAGAGAGAGAGAGAGAGATTTGATCTTCTAGATTGGGGTTAGTGACCTCCTTATAGGACCTTAATTTTATTTTAACCTCTAATTATTTCTTGTCCCACGATTTCTCTTTAAACTTAGATGTAAAAATATTTTTAATGTTATTTATATTTTGTAGATTGACATTTATGTCAATCCCCCAATGGTTTAACCAAGCCATGACATCTTTATTCCAACTTCTGTTGAGCCATAGGTGGCCCTAACTCAATTTTAAAGCAATTTTAGGAAGTCTTTGGTCTCCCATGTTATTTATCATGTACTTGTACATTAGGTACCTAGTCATATCGGTGCTCTCAGTAGGGGGAAGACCCACTTCTATTATGAAAATATGATAGAGTGTATTGCTTTTAATTTTGAGGTTGTAAGTTATAAAGCGCTTCTAAATTTGTTCAATATTTCTCTAGGATTCTCTAGAGATGATGCAACCACAAACTTCACAACCATACAAGATAATGAGAGTGGCCAGAATTTCAAAAATGAACCTTTTTTTATCCCACATCACAAGGCTTGTTGTTTTACAACTGTTTTCAAGACCAAAATAAGATTTCAATCCTCTGTTAATGATTTTCTCAATGGTATAGTTCCAGTTGAGCTTGTGATGGATATCAATTCCAAGATATTTGTAAGAAGCCACTTCCTCCAAGTTGGTATTATCATAAACAAAATTAGGGTGGACCACCTTCTTGGACTTGATACTCATAGATTTTTTTTTTCGGTCTTAATAGTCATACTCACATAAGAGCATAAATACTTGAGAGTTCTTATTTGTTTATCAATATCAAAGGGACACCTTTCCATAAGAACAATATCATCAGCATAAAGAAGAAAGATGACGACTATACCAACTAAGGTCGTGTTAACTCAACCTGCTTCTTCTAAACAACCGTAAAAAAAATTCAATTTCCTTCTTCTTTACAACTTCATATTTTTTCAAAATTATATTTATTTATTTATTAAATTTAATAATTTTCATGTCACTAAATACATCATTTATTAAATTAATTACTTTTATATAAATAAATGTATATTTTATTAAATTGTCGGTTTGAGATTTAATAAATTTCATATTCCAAAGCTATATACATAGTAAAACTAAATTTCTTCATTAATAAACTTAAAAATATTCGCAATTCCATTTATGGTTTGATAACAATAAACCTTTACCGTCACATTTTAAGTGCATAATTGCACAAAAATCCATAATTCTTGATAGGAAATATCTGAGTTTATGATTTTCGAGTCCCATAATAGAAATCCATGTAGAGATAAGATGGTAAGTTTTGTTGATATAGCTAACCACAGGCGCATCTATGAGAAAGAAATATAGATAATTACTAGATATATATCTCGAAAAATCTTTGTGTCTGTTTTGCTTTTATCTAGAATATCATAAATTCTGATTTTAAATTTATTTTAATATATAATTTTACAGATTTTATGAAGTTCTAAATTAAAATTAGATATATTTTTATAGATTTTATAATTTATATTTAAAAAAATATTAATATTTATGGTGATGAGAGTTATTAACTTTTGTTAATATTAATTTTGATTTATTATACTTAGAAACGAAGAGACTTTGTTAATTTTCTTTTATAATTTATTTTTATAATAAAAAAATTTTGAGAGACATTTCTAAATCATCATAGTTATGATGGAGGTCAATATTGTAACAAATGTTTTGAAATTGAGCTCTAATGGGATGCATGTAGGACAATTTAGGAGAAAATGATTTTTGTCTTCAACCCTGTTTGTGTCACAAAGATGTCATATTCTTTCATCCCATTGACATTTTAGGAATTGTTCAGTGCCATATTTCACTATGTAGCTGATGAGAGTTTGTTTTAATTAAGCAATGTTGATTTTCTTCTTTGTGCTAGTTAAAATAGAGAGATAATTTTGATCTTCTAGTTTAGTATTGATCAACTTCGTGTAATATCATAATTTTCTCTCATCCTCTAACTCCTTATCACACCAGAAATTTCCTTTAAATTTAGACGTAATAATACTTTTATTGTATCTATGTTTTGCATAGTGACCTATTCAACTCCTCGATTATTTATCCAAGACTTGGCATATTTAGGCCAACCTCACTTAAGTTATCGATGGTTTTGGCCAGAGTATGAAGCAATCTTATGAAGCCTCTTGTCTCCCATGTCATTTATCTTGTTCTTATACAGTACGTACCTAGTCATAGTCGTGCTCTCATTCAAGGAGAGACTTCCTTCTATAAGAAGGATAGGATAGGGTGTATTCCCTTTAATTTTGAGATTATGTGTTATAAATCGCTTTTGGATTTTCTCTATCCTTCTTGAAGATTCTCTAGAGATGTTGTAGCCATAAAGTTCACAACCATTTAAGGTAACAAGAGTGACAAGAGTCTCAAAAAGGAGTTTCTTCCTATCCCAAAGCTAAAGATCTATAGATTTACAACTATTTGAAAGTCCATAATAAGCTTTCCATTCTCCATTAATCATTTTCTCACTTTGTCCAAATTATTATTATTATACATTAAATTAATTTTCTTAATTTATAAAATTGCAAAAAATAATTAACACAACATCTTTATTTTAATCTTAAAAATAAATTAGCACACTTTCCATCCTTTCTAATTTAAAAATAAAAAGTAATAGATGTTATGACTCTAACTTGAAGGTGAATTAAAATATGATTATCATTCCAGTGTTGTTTGCTAAGGCAAAGAACACTAAATACCATAAATAATTTTTCCAAATTCTATTTTAATCATAAATAAAAATGTAACACTTTCCTTTATAATTAAATAAAATAAACTTAAATTTTATAATTTATCATTTATGATATTTTAAATTTATTAATTTATTTTAATATTTTTTATTAAAATAATATTTTATATCAAACTTATAAAACTATGTTAACTTCATTACCGAAATTGAAATACCCATTCTTGAAAAATCTCCACACACCCATTTACCATCGAACCTTCACCCATAACCATTTAATACCATGAATCTAAAGTGTATAGTCTAGAAGTATCATAAGTTATAAAACAAAATATATATTGATAAGTATATTTATTTGAGATTTTCTCATGGATAAGTATTTATGTTTTTTCTAGATTATAGAACTATGAGACAAGTTTATTGTCAAGATTAATTTTATAGTAGTCATTTCAAATTCAAAATAAACAAATATATATATATAATTGGTAATCGATGCATGGATAACTGGTAGCTGATGCATGGATAACTCTTTGATACATGGATAACTGGTAGTTTGTGAAAGATAACTTATTTAACTAAAAGAAAACAAGAACAAGTAACTTATAACTTATTAGTGGCACTTGACTTGTAACCTATGAGTGTTCACCAACCACAAGTTAAATGGTTGTGCTAGTATATTAATGCTATTCAAGTTCTTGCAGATGAATTGCAAGAAATTGGTTTGAAGAAAAGGAGATTTTAGTGAAACATGCGTGGTGAACATGTCCAAAGAGCCTTAACCCCCATTAGGAGGGATGTTTGGAAAGGACCACTTTGGGCATCTTGCAGACATAGAAGACCCGATGGAAGAGGACATTGATGTCCTTGAGGTAAGCCAAGCTCCATAAAATTCCAATTTCGATGAAGAATTTGGCCTGCATGATATTCTTGATTAGTTTAATGTCTTGAAGAAAATGTTAAATTTGACAACTTTTTGATAAGAAATATTAGTACTATTTTGACTTTCAGACTTCATTTTATAAATAAAATTTCTATATATATTGTTTTTAATATGTTATTTACAAATATATGGTATAGTTTTTCATGAATTTATGTGGATCATAACATTTTGGAATATAGTATGGCATAGTATCATTTTTATACAAAAATACTATGAAAATCCATTGAAAATGGTTTTAAATGTCTTTATTTTTTGGAATTTCTTAGAATTTTGTCAATAAAAAAGTCTTATTTTGTCTATAAAAATGTCTTATTTTAAAGAAAAAATTGCAAAATGTATATGTTTTTCAATATAACTTGCTTGTAAATGTATGTTATTTTGTTAAATGCCTAAAAAACACTGTTGAAAATAGAAAGTAATAATATTTTACGACAAAGATGATTCAAGGGCCCAAAAAATGCCTTAAAATGAAAATGTGTGATACTAGTATCAACCATTTTCTAAATGGAGGTAAAAATAGCTACTAAAATTAGGATAGAGAAAAACGAGAACTATGTCGAGTTTTCATTTCACAGTATAAGTGGTTAATGTTCACTGAGACCAACTACAATTTATTGGATCTTAAAATGAAAGAGATGAATTATTTGATTTGTTGTAAAATTTTATTTCTATGTGAGCAAAAAACTTACAAAATAAACATTCTTGGGTCACCATAGTTTTGACAAGTTAGAAAGTTAGGGAGGTATGCATTGCAACAAATATTATGAAACTATGATCTAATGTGGGCATAAGCAAGGCACTCTAATAGAAATTGTCTTTCATCCTCAACATCATAGCCTCACAAAGATGGAAAATACTTTCCACCCGTAGTGTTTTAGGAATTTCCCAATGCCATGTTTCACTGTGAAGCTCATGGGAGTTCATTCTTATCTTCGCTACATTAATTTTCTTCTTCAAACTAGTTGAGAGAGAGAGAGAGAGAGAGAGAGAGATTTGATCTTCTAGGTTTGGGTTAGTGACCTCCTTATAGTACCTTAATTTTATTTTAACCTCTAATTATTTCTCGTCCCACGATTTCTCTTTAAACTTAGATGTAAAAATATTTTAAATTTGTTATTTATATTTTGTAGATTGGCATTTATGTCAATCCCCTAATGGTTTAACCAAGCCATGACATCTTTATACCAACTTCTGTTGAGCCATGGGTGGCCCTAACTCGATTTTAAAGCAATTTTAGGAAGTCTTTGGTCTCCCATGTTATTTATCATGTACTTGTGCATTAGGTACCTAGTCATATCAATGCTCCCAGTAGGGGAAAGGCCCACTTCTATTAGGAAAATATGATAGAGTGTATTGCTTTTAATTTTGAGGTTGTAAGTTATAAAGGGATTCTAAATTTATTCAATCTTTCTCTAGGATTCTCTAGAGATGATGCAACCCCAAACTTGACAACCATACAAGATAATGAGAGTGACAAGAATTTCAAAAATGAACCTTTGTTTATCCCACATCACAAGGTTTGTTGTTTTACAACTGTTTTCAAGACCAAAATAAGATTACAACCCTCTGTTAATGATTTTCTCAATGGTATAGCTCCAATTGATCTTATGATGGATATCAATTCCAAGATATTTGTAAGAATCAACTTCCTCCAAGTTAGTATTATCATAAACAAAATTAGGGTGGACCACCTTCTTGGACTTGATACTCATAGATTTTGTTTTTTTAGTCTTAATAGTCATACTCATATAAGAGCATAAATACTTGAGAGTTCTTAATTGTTTATCAATATCAAAGGGATACCTTGCCATAAGAACAATATCATCGGCATAAAGAAGAAAGATGATGACTATACCAACTAAGGTCGTGTTAACTCAACCTGCTTCTTCTAAACAACCCTAAAAAAAATTTAACTTCCTTCTTCTTTACAACTTCATTTTTTTCAAAATTATATTTATTTATTTATTAAATTTAATAATTTTCATATCACTAAATACATCATTTATTAAATTAATTACTTTTATATAAATAAATGTATATTTTATTAAATTGTTTGTTCTGCGATTTAATAAATTTCATATTCCAAAGCTATATACATAATAAAACTAAATTTCTTCATTAATAAACTTAATTACTTTTATATAAGTAAATGTATATCTTATTAAATTATTTATTGAGATTTAATAAATTTTATATTCCAAAGCTATATACATAGTAAAACTAAATTTCTTCATTAATAAACTTAAAAACATTCGCAATTCCATTTATGGTTGGATAACAATAAACCTTTACCCTCACATTTTAAGTGCATAATTGCACAAAAATCCATAATTCTTGATAGGAAATATCTGGGTTTATAATTTTCAAGTCCCACAATAGAAATCCATGTAGAGACAAGATGGTAAGTTTTGTTGATATAGTTAACGAGAGGCGCATCTATGAGAAAGAAATATAGATAATTACTAGATATATATCTCGAAAAATCTTTGTGTCTGTTTTGTTTTTATCTAGAATATCATAAATTCTGATTTTAAATTTATTTTAATATATAATTTTACTGATTTTATGAAATTCTAAATTAAAATTACATATATTTTTATTGATTTTATGGAATTCTAAATTAAAATTACATACATTTTTACAGATTTTATAATTTATATTTAAAAAAAAATTATAAAAAAATATTGATATTTACGGTGATGATCGTTATTAACTTTTGTTAAGATTAATTTTGATTTATTATACTTTAGAAAGGAAGAGACTTTGCTAATTTGTTTTTATAATTTATTTTTATACCAAAAAAATTTGAGAGAAACATTTCTAAATCATCATATATAGTTATGATGAAGGTCAATATTGTAACAAATGTTTTGAAATTGAGCTCTAATGGGATGCATGTAGGACATTTTAGGAGAAAATGATTTTTGTCTTCAACCCTCTTTGTGTCACAAAGATGTCATATTCTTTCATCCCATTGACATTTTAGGAATTGTTTAGTACCATATTTCACTATGTAGCTCATTAGAGTTTGTTTTAATTAAGCAAGGTTGATTTTCTTCTTTGCCCTAGTTAAAATAGAGAGATAATTTTGATCTTCTAGTTTAGTATTGATCAACTTCGTGTAATATCATAATTTTCTCTCATCCTCTAACTCCTTATCACACTAGAAGTTTCCTTTAAATTTAGACGTAATATTACTTTTATTGTATCTATGTTTTGCATAGTGACCTCTTCAACTCCTCGATTATTTATCCAAGACTTGGCATATTTAGGCCAACCTCACTTAAGTTATCGATGGTTTTGGCTAGAGTATGAAGCAACCTTATGAAGCCTCTTGTCTCTCATTTCATTTATCTTGTTCTTATATAGTACGTACCTAGTCATAGTCGTGCTCTCATTCAAGGAGAGACTTCCTTCTATAAGAAGGATAAGATAGGGTGTATTCCCTTTAATTTTGAGATTATGTGTTATAAATCGCTTTTGGATTTTCTCTATCCTTCTTGAAGATTCTCTAGAGATGTTGTAGCCATAAAGTTCACAACCATATAAGGTAACAAGAGTGACAAGAGTCTCAAAAAGGAGTTTCTTCCTATCCCAAAGCTAAAGATGTATAGATTTACAACTATTCGTAAGTCCATAATAAGTTTTCCATTCCCCATTAATCATTTTCTCACTTTGTCCAAATTATTATTATTATACATGAAATTAATTTTCTTAATTTATAAAATTGCAAAAATCAATTAACACACCATCTTTATTTTAATCTTAAAAATCAATTAGCACACTTTCCATCCTTACTAGTTTAAAAATAAAAAATAATAGATGTTATGACTCTAACTTGAAGGTGAATTAAAAATATTATTATCATTCAAGTGTTGTTTGCTAAGCCAAACAAGAGTGGTTGCAAAGCAACAAGTCCCTGCCTTATGGACTTGACTTGTTGCTTTGCAATGAGAGCTGGAAACTCTTCCTGCTTTGAAAGGATAGTTATTAATTTTATATTATATTCTTTTAATCTCCCATCGAGAATATGGTTTGAGTTCTCAATCCTTCCACGTCATTAGATTTGTAATATGATCTTTCCACGTCATTAGATTTTTTGCCCCTTACCCGAAGCTTTTCACATTATATCCCGAAGCTTGAGCTTTTCACATTATATTAATGACCTACTTTTACCAATCCACTTGGTTTTTTTGACTTTTGGAAACCAGAATGACCCCAACTGCTGCAATAGCCACGATTTAATTTCATTAATGCTGCAATAGTTAGTGGACCCCTGCAATAGCCACAAATTAATTTCATTATTTCTGAGACTAATATTTCAACTCTTGTATTAGGATACAAAAAGTTATAATAAATGAAATATGGATTAATTTCTGAATAACGAAGGCACTTTTCTTTCTTTATATATAAGAACATATGTACAAATAGGAATGTTGTACACCTAGAGTCATCATAAAAAGAAAATTGGTTAAGTTTAATAATTGAAAACTAGTGAATATCAGTTGGATAAAGGAATAAACCAAGTCTTATTCGAAAATACAGAGGGAATCCTTACCAAGGTTATAGACAGAATAAACCATTGCTTTACAAGAGTGTAAGGGGACGGAATCAAACGTCTAATTGTGCAAAGAATTATACAAGAATGCTTCAATATTTCTGTGATAATACTAATTATCAAAAAATGAAAACGAGTCATGAGAGTGGCATAATGATAAGCCTTAGAACCAAGAAATCATGACAGTATTATTATGCTCAATCATATGCTTCAAAACACAATTATTTGGTAACTGTCATAGTTTTGAGGAAGCAAACATATAGTAAGTAGGTTGCTAATGCATACAAATATCCAATAAATCATTGAAAATTAAACACTAGAAGATTGAGACTTGTTGGTGCATACAAAGCTATTTCAATGTACAAAACTATTACGCGAATATTTGAACTAATCTAGAAATAAAGGTTAATCTCGGTAGTTATTATGTCAATAAAACAAACGATATAAATAATACTGTTCGAGCAAGTTAAACAACAGAGAACATAACGAAGAGAATAAATAAGAACAAAAAAATACGCGTTGGGATTAAACTCTATAACCACAATTACAAACGTTAAGGTCTGGATCATTAATGGTCCATAGCAAAGACAAGGATTCGGCCTTAGAGTTTGGGTTAAATAACATCCCTAGAATCCACTAAGGAACCTAGAGGAGTCGACTCTAGAGTCAAACTGAGATTCTACTTTTATCAATCCACTTGGTTTTTTCGACTTTTGGAAACCGGAATGACCCCAACTGCTGCAATAGCCACGAATTAATTTCATTAATGCTGGATTTGAAGGTGTTGTCAGAATGTTTGTTTTCCAGTAGCCACGAAATTAATTCATTAATGCTTGATTTGGAGGTACGATCATTCTATTTTTAAAGGTTCAAAGCTCATTTCTCACCTTCCCTAATAGCCTTAACGACACATGGAATTTCTGATACGGTAAATGGAAGACACTTGGAATTTCGTTGCAACGTGCAACGTCTGTATTACATACGTATTACGGATCGCCTTCTTCATGATCAGGAAAGGCGACATGCATCTCATGATGGAGCGAGGGAAAGTCTATGGTAAAAGCCTCAAGTATCGAGTGTTTCATCATTCCTGAAGCAACAACCATGGCGGCTTAGGGCTTCAAGAATATGATTTTCCTGCAGTAACAGCCCAGCCATCTTCCACGTAGCCAAAAGGAAGCATCACTACTTTCCCACGCATGTTTTGCACTTTCCATGTATTTATCCCCATCAAGCTGAAGAAAAAGAAGGGCATAATGCTATTGTTCTTTCCAAGTTGGACTGTAGCAACGATTACTTTACCAAGGATTGCCTTGATTCTCACGATCTGCCCGTTGTTCAGAAACTGAGCCCAATGTTGTCTTCCCTGTCTCGAAGAATATTGAATTCATCCGGCAAAGAAGATAATGAGCATCAAGTCGACAGTCAGGCCGAGGAATTCATAGCTAAACTCTATCAACAACTGAGGCTGCAGAATCGGATGGTTTGCTACAATATCAAGAGATGCTTAACAGGGGTACAACTTAATTACTTCGATATGAAAATCTTGAATAGCAGGTATGCAAAGGTTATGTTTAGAAATGAAAATAAGTTGTCAACACTGGTGAAGAAAATTACTACAACACCTTATAAGCAGGACAGCAAAAGAAAGGAGTATCCAAGGAGAAGAATCACCAAACAGGTTTAATGAAATTTCAATTGCAACAAACAGGTTTTCTGCATCGTTTTAAAAATTTATAAATTCTTGCGAATCCAATGTTATAATATGGGAGAAAACATCATATGAATCCATACAAAACACCAATAATTGAGCTGATAAGAACATTGTCGCACTGTTTTTTCTTCATTTAAAAAAATATCAGAGCATGAAATTATCATGATAATTGATTGCTCGAAAGCCTCTCCTCAGTGTATTTCACATATTATAGTTTTATGTCAGGGCGCTTCATCCCTTAATAAACAGAGCTGTTTTGTAATAGTTATTCCTTGAAAGCCACTATTAAGGGTAAGGAATTTATGGATAAACACTAATATTGTGATTAACATTGTGATGAAAGGAGGTCGCAAGGTTCTGGCAAGTGCCTTGAAACGTGCAGGTCTTAGCGTGGTATAGCACAGAGTTGTTTTGTAATAGTCATTCCTTGAAAGCCACTATTAAAGGTAAGGAATTTATGGATAAACACTAATATTGTGATTAACATTGTGATGAAAGGAGGTCGCAAGGTTCTGGCAAGTGCCTTGAAACGTGCAGGTCTTAGCGTGGTATAGCACTGGTTTTTTTTTTTAATGGGCTGTAGTGATTATTCTCTATTCATAATCACACAGAGCTAATTGCAATATGAAGACGGGTTGTTTAACTTGTTGCAGATCCAGTACCTGAGCTTGTTGCACTTCTAGACATCGGGTGTTTCTTAGTTGGAGAAGAAAAGCAATTAGCCATTCGAGTGTTGGAGGGATTATATGACAACAGAGTTGCAGACCATCTGGAAAGTCTCCATCAAAAATGCCTTGTGGACTTCCATTGTGGCATGTCGGATTACAAAATTGAGTGCAGAAAATGGGAAAATCCTGTAGGAATTATGCCATTTTTAAGCTTAGAAACGCCAGCGTTTATTAATCTAATTTGTTGTGCTTATAAAGAACACACGGCCACTGTAGATTCTTAACTTTGCAAAACCTGTTTATTTTCTTTCTTCAGATGACAGATTGCAGCGATTCCTGCCTATTGATTGCAATGCACGATCAGCTTAGGGAATTGGCAAGACATATCGCCCGAGAAGAGTTGCGCATGTTCCCAACGCCTAAGTCACTTCGCATTACCTGCTCAAATGATATGCAAGAAATGTTGCGGTTGCTAATCTAAGGAACAATTACAACAAGAATTCAGCCATGCACACAAATTTAT
Organism: Pseudotsuga menziesii; assembly: GCA_001517045.1. Lineage (NCBI taxonomy): Eukaryota > Viridiplantae > Streptophyta > Pinopsida > Pinales > Pinaceae > Pseudotsuga > Pseudotsuga menziesii. The sequence continues at coordinate 116,809 of LPNX010071646.1, read as the reverse complement.
TCAAAAACAATCTAACAGTACTAATGTTGAGGAGATTCAGGATGATAAGAAGAATGGGGCGGTCGAAGAACTACCAGCAGTTATTGGTATTATCAGATTTGCAATTTAGCTTTCAAGACCTGAAATGTGCAGAGGAAATTGTTGTTGATATTATCAGATTTGCAGTCGCTTGCAATTTAGCTTCCGAGACCCCCCTGAAATGTGCAGAGGAAATTGTTGTTACTGCTAGCAGTTAAACTGAGAAAATTGGGTTGAAATGAGAAAATTGGAGTGTTTGGGTAATAGGAAGTCTAACAGGTAGCAGGTAAACTGTTTCAGCTTGTGCAAATCGACACCTAGAAGAAGGCTCCTTGGCAGGTGTGATGTTCCTTGGAAGGTGTGGTGGTAAGAACAGAGGGCATGCATGCTTGGCAGGTGTGGTGGTAAGAACAGAAGGCATGCATGCTTGGCAGGTGTGCTCGTGGGCTGGTAAGAACAGAAGGCATTCCACTCTAAATATTAAACATTAAACATTTAATGTGAGGGAACTAATGCTAACAAGATTGTTAGCATTATTCAGAAAGTAGAAGAAAGGTCCTATATCATTGATTAATATTTCAAAATGATCAAAGTATGAGCTTCCCCTTGTCTTCCTTTGCCTCGATATGAGGCCAAATAAGGCCTCAAAGTTTACGATTGGGTAAAAAAATTTAAAAACTTAAAACTTTGTATACGGTAAAAAAATTTAAAAACTTAAAACTTTGTATACGTGTGACACAAACTTAGTATACGTGTAATAAATAGCTTTGATTTGGGTGAAAACTTAGGATATATGTAGAACATATGTCTTTGGTTTGCGTGCAAGCTTATTGAAATGACGGCAGACCCTTTCATAGAGTCCCTGCAGCCGGAGGCAGGGACTAATAACACTAAATACCATAAATAATTTTTCCAAATTCTATTTTAATCATAAATAAAAATATAACACTTTCCTTTATAATTAAATAATATAAACTTAAATTTTATAATTTATCATTTATAATATTTTAAATTTATTAATTTATTTTAATATTTTTTATTAAAATAATATTTTATATCAAACTTATAAAACTATGTTAACTTCATCACCCAAATTGAAATAGCCATTCTTGAAAAATCTCTACACACCCATTTACCATCGAACCTTGACCCATAACCATTTAATACCAAGAACCTAAAGTGTATAGTATAGAAGTATCAACGGGCACATCTAAATGGATTCCTACCAATAGGCACATCTAAATGTAAAGGATCCAGATCTTTCATGAGCATACCTGGTGCGATCCAATCCAACACATCATGTTCAATCAAGGCAGAACTATCCTTCAAAATATGATGTGTCATGAAGTGCTTCATCCCTCATCTGCAATAGATGGTCTACGAAACTAGCTAGCAAGAAACGTGAGAGATGAACCAAAAGGAATGGTCTAGTCTTATGAGCAAGTAAGAAGGCTCTGTTTTTTAATACATGCTTAATAACATCTTTGCAACAAGTACTATACAAAAGGTTGTCAAGGTGTCAACGAGAGTGAAAGTTGTGCACTTGAAGAAAAAATGTCACTAAGGACTGCAAGGAGCATGGAGACGCCATGCATAAGGATATTTATAATATAGAGCCAATCACAAACATAACATTGGATGTTTGTGAATTAATGTTAATGTTTGTAAATGGTAGGGTAATGTTATTTTATACCATGACTGCGAGGGGATGAGAGGTCTATGAATGTTGGATGGATCTTATCTTGTGTGAGTATGGTGGTGTATGCAACAAACTTATAATACATTTTTTTGTCAGTATGGTATACATTGTGATTGGCCTATAAGTATGAAGCCATTATTTTTATCTAAATAAAAATAGGATTGTCAAAAATAAATTTAAAAATTAAAAAGAAACTACAAAATGTGAAGTGTCTCCTATTTATATCTTTAATTATTATTGACTTAAAAATAATTTTAAATCATCAATTGAATAAACAAAAAAATATGTAAGCATAAAAATTTAAAGCTTGACTAACGGTTTCAGTTAACCATTTAACTAAGCTAGTTTAATTCTTAATGAAGATGCATTTAGGCATAATAAGATATGACGACTATAAAATAAATCCCAACTGTACATTTAATACACTCAAGTTAATTTTATTAATCGGCTCAATGAAACCCAAATTATAAGATATTAACACCTATCAAAGTAAATTACAACTTTTAATTCTTTTAATTGTTAATATTTTTATAATATTTTTTGTAAGTATTTAATATAAAACTATTTTAACTTCGTCACCCAAATTGAAATAACCAACCACTGAAACTTACCTTTGACTCATAACCATTGAATAACATGAATGTTGACTTCGATTTTTAAGGAGTAAGCTATCTACCCGACAATTTGCACTGGGGCCCACTCCACGCCATGTAGTGTAGTTTACTCCGTTACCTTTCCGTGAGACGGAGATATTCGTTGGGTTTTGCTTCTTGCATTTTGATAAGTAAAAACTTATTGCTACTTGAAAACTTATAAAAACCAAGTAAAGATTTATTTTACCACTTTGAAATGAATATCTTTCTTGGTTTTTTCTTTATTCTTCTATGTCAAACTATGCCAAGATGAAATAAACTAGTAAAGATAAATCTTTAAATCCCATGTTATAAACATCATTTACTCAAATCTTAATTTCTAGTTAAATTTTTTTTCGTAATTTATAAGACTTATTTGTTACATCACTCTAGCATTTTTTGGTTTTGTGCTTGGCATATTGAGCATTTCATGTATATTAGCTGGTTACGTAACCATAATATGATCATATGAGCCACAATCCCAACTAATTTTTAATAATAAAGGTGTGCATCAACAATTTACAATACAGCGATGGATACCATTGGATCATATACATATTTTAAAGATTATGATTAAGATTATCACAATCTGCTCAACGAACCAAGAACTATTTTCATTTCATTCTCCGATAGCTTACTCCGATTTTTAAAGTCTATATCCCATAAGTATCATAAGTTACATAAGGGCTTCGCCAACTCATAACCAAGTTTGGAAAAAACAAATATCTAGATTTGCTACATTAACTCTATAGCATAAGGCACTCTTCCCAATTCCACCTATTATTGAATCATAAACCTTGACTTGGACTTCTAATATGATAAAACTTGACTTGAATTTTAAAGTTTATAACTCTTAACCTCGATATTCAAAATCCATATAAACAATTGAAAGCCCCGAGGTGGCGAGTCCGTGCCTTCCATGTTATTAGACAAGAGTTCTTTAGATTAATGATATGTTAAGTAGTTGAAAATGAGCGGAAGCACATGGGCAGAAGTATGGGGAAGACAAAAGGCATACAATATGGCCTTTCTCACATGAATGGGTGTGGATTAATGAAAAGTTATTGCTGGGTTCAATAGTGTGTTCTCGCAATAATGAATGAATGTAAATTTAAAGCCTTACAATATTTTTACACAATTTTAAAATAGTAATGAATATAAAAAATGGAAATCATGATAATTACAAAATGGACTTTTTTTCAGAGTAAAAAATACCAGCCTTTGTTATTCAAGAGAATCAAAAGACATCATTACATAGCATCATGTTGTCTGAGCAGACATCAGCAACCAATGTATCACAAGATAACATATGAAACATACTAACTATTGCATCCAGAAGGAATAGAAATAAAGTCTGATCATAGCAGACTTTTCTCATCATCCCTGTGTTAACAGGTCAGAATATGCTGAGAGAATCGAAGGTAATCAACAATCAGATAATCCTAAGCAAGACTTGCTAGCAGAGATGACTCATAATCAAAACAGGAACAGTAATATTCAAAACTATGCTGAAGGTCAAATACTGTGGAACAACGACCCAACAACTAAAAAAGAATAAAATGGCCATCATTTATGACCATACCATTCATATTTTCAGAGAAGAAACCATGACCCATGTCCAATTTCAGGGCCTGCTTTGAGAGTCCATCAGCCAGTGAGTTATATGCTCACGAAAAATGTGCTTGAAGATCACCTGAGGGGCCAAATGAAGCATATTTCTTATATCTTTACACCAATGCATCAGGGCAGGAACATCAAGTGTCGACGATCGATTGAGCCAAGAAATAATAACCATTGAATCTCCAAATATCAAATGAATTGGAATACCCATCATTTGACTAACTTTTAGAACTTCCCAAGAAGCCAATAATTCTGCTCTGGTATTTGTACCGTGGCCACAACCTATGGTGAAACTGAAAAAATGATGCTCATTTAAATAGATAACAAACCCTGAGCCACCCAAATTGTCTGCAGCAGCCCCATCGAAATATCCACAAGGAAAGGCCAAAACAGGACTAGGACCAATATTCCGAACTTTTGAAGTTTTAAAAGGAGCTAGGTGAGAGATTAATAAACCTTCTATTCTGGAAATCAAAGCAGGTTTCCTATTTCCAAAAATGCACTTATTACGAAGGAGCCATATATTCCAAAAAATGAATAAGGGCAGATATCTAAAAGCAACCTTGCTCAAGTGGGATCTATACCACTGTATCAGAAGGGAGGAAACAGAATCATGGGATGGGATGACAAACCCAAATTTTGCAGCAAAGTAAGCTAAGATACCCACACTGATAGGGCAAGACAAAAAGAGATGGGAGATATCTTCCAAATTTCTTTTACACAGAATGCAAATACCCGGCCCCTAAAAGCCCTTTTCTAAAGATGATCCCATGTTAAGATGCGACCTCTAGCCATAAGCCAAGTAAAACAAACAATTTTAAGAGGTATGCGTTGGTGCCATAGGAAATCCAACGAAGGGGCTAAAGGGTCAAAACTATTTACAGAGATGCAAGCATAACCTTTTGCAGCCGATAAGGAGCCAACATATTTACTATGGGACCAGAGAAGCGTATCTTGTTGTTCTGATAATTTAATTCTGCCATAAACCAGTCCCCGGATATACGTATCCCAAAGAAATTTCCATTCATCACATAAGTCTAACTCTTCCACCGTGAACCAGTAATTTGTGGCAGAAGGAGTAAGATTTCTGGCTTGATCTAGTGTAACAATGCCATAATCTTCCAAATACTCCCTCAACTCAATTGGAAGAATGAAAGATGAACCCAATCCCACCACAGGATTAGCACCAACCCGAATAGATGAGCCATTTCCAACATTCCAAATCAAACCTTTACCAATCCATGGCAGTGTAGCAACAAAACCTCTCCATAAAATCAAGACATTTCCCACAGTAAATCTTTTTTCTCTAAGCCAAATATGAGCAGGCCTATTTTTCATATATTTGACCGAGATGAGCTTGTTCCAGATACCAGAACTATTAAGCACCAACCAAAAGCTTTTCATCCTCAAGGAAAGACTGAAACTGGGCAAGTGTTTTATCCCCCAATCTCCTAGAGAAATCGGACGAGCCAGTGATTTCCAGTCCGCGAGATGGAATTTTTTAAAGTTTGCAGAAGATCCCCATAAAAAACTGAAGATGAGTTTTCTGAGTTTGTCAAGAATAGTAGCTGGAATCGGAAAAAGGGACAACCAGTATACAGGAATGCTCGAAAGAACTGATCTAATAAGTACAAGACGACCACCAATAGACATCAGTCGATTGGTCCAATGGGAAATCCTTTTTTCAAATTTAGTGACAAGCCAATACCAATATTTTATCTGATAACCTGTAGGCTTCAAATAGCAACCAAGATAAACAAAACCTTTAGACAGAGAATCAGTTCTGTAAGGAAGGTGACCCTTTATATTTCGGAGGATATCCTCACCCAAATCATTGTGAAGGAAGCTGGATTTATTTAAATTTATACTCATACCGGAGGCTTCACAAAAAGTATCCAGGATGTCTTTGAAAGCCCTCCATTCCTCAAGAGATCCAAAACCAAATAATATCATGTCATCCACAAACAGTAAGTGAGTGAGGAAGAGACGAGCCGATATTTTAATTCCTGTAATCTTACCCTTCTTTTTAGCCTCTTCAATCAAAAGGCTGAGGCCTTCTATAATCAGGATAAACAACAGAGGGGATAATGGACAGCCTTGTCTGATTCCCCGAGAGGTTGGGGATAAGTACACTATATAAATAAATAAAAATCGAGCTAACTCAAACATGGAATTCCTGGTTCATTACGAATCAATGAGAAGACTTCAATCATTAGTTTTACTTTTATATATAATCGTCTCGGCCTAAGTTTGCAAGGTTTCTTATCGCCTCAATTTTTAGTAATATTTGGATGGCATTGAATGATTATATAAAATAATAATAGTTTAGGTTGCATATGTGTTGGCATGCTATCATGTATTTGAAAGTAAAAGTTTTCATGCACGTGGGGATGGAGGACGTAAATGGTACTGGTTTTTATAGTTACAAAAATTGATATGAAAAAACAAGAAAATGATAAAGTTTATTTTAATTTTAATTAACATTTAAGTATAATAAATATTATCATCATGAAATGAAGTTTTGATGTACACTTGTTACATTCTCTTTAATCTTATTAATTTGTTTAACAAAATCCAAAATCACAAATAATATCTAAAAGCTTATCTACATAACTAATAAAAGCACGCTCCTTTTTAAAGAAAAATTTAACATACATACATATTGCACCAGCCAACCTTAAAGGTAACCTGAACTTAGTTTTTCAACCACAAGAAAACAAAGCAATTTGTTTCGACTCCATTTAAATGCAAAGTGTTTACATAAACGTAATTGTCATTTTGCAGAAATTAAACTACTAATCGTTTGTAGGCTCATTTATGTGTTATTGTAGGATTGCATACTATAAATATTCAAATGTGGTTCCAAGGACTACAAAATGAGTTGGACCTCCTATAAATATTCAAACCTGGTTCCAAGGACCACAAAATGAGTTGGACCTCAAAGAAAATGCAGGACATTCATTCCAAATTGGAAACAAAGAAAGGTCAACTCAAATTTCACATTAAAGAATACTCTAACATATAGGAAATTGAAATAAATCATGATTTGACAATAAAACATATGGGAAATTGAAATAAATCATTTACAATCAACATATGGGAAATTGAAATAAATCAATTTAGTCAGTAGTTAAATAACAAAGCTTAATTAATGCTACATCTCCCAGAAGAACTAAAAAAAAAGGCAAGCCCTCAAAAGCATCATTTGTTGATTGATTGATTCTCATTTGTTGAGATAAAAAGTTAAAACTAAATATAATCAATAAATTTGGTTATATGTTTAATTTCGTGTGCAAAATAATACTAAAAATTAATGAATTGATACTATAGTTGCTGTGAGTTTGAAGGTAGAGACTAATAAGATGATAATATTTGTTGAAATAATAATGTTTTATAGATAAATGTAGATTGATGTGATAATAGTTACAATCACATATTAATGAATGAGCTTTATTAATGCTAATGTTAGAGATAGATGATCACAAGATACATTGGACTTACATTAATTTATCAACCTTGGAGGGTAAGATGTTTAAAAAGTCAAGATTGTATATGCTAGCATAATAACTATCCAATATGGAGATACTAAATTGATTGTTGAGGTGAGATAACAATTTCCTAATGGGACTACTCTTGTGGTTATAATATAAATTAACTAGTTTAAAATGTCCTAGAGACAATTTTACCAAAAATGCAAGCCATAGTACTATGATTCTTGTCTTTATTGGATTGTTCTAACAAGAATGAAACTAATATAAATAAACCTAACATATCATAAAAACTCTACCAAATACAATTTAAGGGGTCACTGATCCTTGACTTGGTTGATTCTATCAATGAGTTCAAAACTAACACTAAAAATATCCATGACCTTTGAGGTAATTATGTCAAACATAACTCATAGTGTTATGATTTTTGGCTTTGTACAGAGTTTTCAAATAAGATAAAATTAATACAAATAAATCCAATACCTTCTAGGAAATTGTACTGAATGTAATCCATACACCTATAATTATTGGATTTGTCTATAAATAATATTAAAACTAAAGCAATGACTTTATGGCTTGTTGAGTGTGTTGATAAGATGAAAACAAATTAACTAAAATTTAAAAAAAAACTACAGATAGGAAATGAATTTCAGAAAATACATTTAGCTAACCATACAACAAGAAAAAAATTAGAAAGCAAATAACAATAATAAAAAAGAATGATAATTTTATGCTATGAAAACAAGAAACCAAAGGCCATACAATTGCATGCTTCCAAAGTGAGGCCTTGCCTTAAATCTCACTTATGTCTCCCAAAATTAACTATTATTAAAAGAAAATGTAAAAAAAGAAAGCCATATTCATGAAATAAAATAACAAGAAAATACATCTTTGAAAAGGGTGGATTCAACCATCCATTGCACCTTCGGATACTTCAAAGAGAGCAAGGGTTTGAAACCATGAAATGCAAAGACTATTCAAAACAACATAGTCTAAAATAACTATCTCAATCTTCATTGAAAAGTGAGGTGAAGTGAACCCAAAATGGGATAAAACTTATAATTTTATAGAAAATTGATTAAGTTTTTTTGGGTAGTTTTGAAAACCTAGTAAACCCTCAAAATGTTTACACTTATTGCTTCTTAAAAAAAATCCAAGAAGTGTCTAACTAACAACTTCTTGAAGCATAAAATACGAATTATATATCTTACAAAATATATCTTAGGCTCGAAATGCTTGGGTATCATATAATTTATCTTCATGGTTTCACTACCCATAGAGAAGCTTTCCCTTCAAGATCTTGCTTCAACATCATGTTGTAGACAAACTTATCACCACCTAAAGAAATAAACCACAATTGAAATAATGCAATAGTGCACTAGGAGAAATCAAGAACACACTAAAATAACTTAACAATATAGTATAGCGGTTTATGTTGCACTTATTAGAAAACTCATCAATAGACACATCAATGCACTAGCCATCCAACTACATAGGCATCCTTTAAATTTGAAAGACTTCTAAAATGTCAAAATATCCACGAAAAAGAAGAATAGACACTAGTGTTTCCCTACGACATAGTCATCAGTGAATCCAACCTATAATAATCATTAACAAATCATGCATTTCATTATATGACTCCATTAAAAAAATGAAAAATATGTACGCATTTTTTCAAGTTACTAAATAAAATCCAAATTTCTATAACATGTTATAATATATAATGTTAAGGCGATAAATTGGGATATTTAAAGTTAAATAGCCATGAAGATGTCAAAACAAAATAAACCAAATGAAGCATTTTAGAGGCTCATCGTATTCCCCTACCTAAAATATTTTCATATCCTCATACAATTACATCATTTGTATTTTCTGTAACATAACTCCCTATAATCATAAATCATCAAAATGGGTCTTTTCAACCTACTCATGGTATCCTCTAACAAACCCAATATTCCCTAATTACCATAGTAATGGAAATCAAAATTTATATCCCTACAAATTCATGACTTTCTTGAATTGGAAATCATGGCCTTTGAATGTCTTGATTATGTCGGTGCACTAACATCATCAATCTAACTATTGTAGGTTTTTAAGTTCTTCATCAGAATTTCATTTTAGTTTTCAATATGGATATTTTTCTTCTCATTTTTTTGTTGTGCATATTTGGATTTTAGCAACACTTGAAATATATACATCATCATTTTTCTTAAAACTAGTTCTATTGAAAATCCTATAGATCCTAAAATAGTTGTGATAATTCTATGGAAAAATAGTGCTACTAGAATGTGACTAGAATATCCTGTTGTAAAACAATTCTTCTCAAATGTTCTATAATAGTGATGCTAACAAATAATGTAAGAAAAAGTATTTTACATAGATCGTTCACATGCATGGGAATGCAATACTGCTCCTAGGACTCATGGCTTTCATTCGCTTCAAAGCTCTGATAACCCAGTATTTGAAATTTGGACCAGAAAACTCACTTGTTTTTGCCCGCCTTGTTGTGATGGTGACAGGGATGTGTGTGAATCATTGGATTGGGTTGATGGATGGGATTGCATATCACTTCCACTTGATCAGCGTGCAGTTGTTGATTTAACTCCGTTGGAAGAAGACCAATCGTCTATTTCTATAGATTTTGATCATGTATCAGACCTTGTACAACCTAGTATGATGCATTTCCTTAACATTTTTTTGTAAAATTTACGTAGTCTTGAAACTCACATTAATGGCCTTGTATCACACAAAAAATATTTGATCATATACCTACAATCATACTCTGCAGGACACATATACGCAGTGGTTGCCTCAAAATATAGTGAATGGGGTGGTGATTACTGGTTGGCACGTTGTATAGAGGGAAAGCAAACCCTCATTATGTCCATGACTGATCATGAAAACAACCACTTCCCCATTGAGTCTATGGTTGTTAAAGGTGAATACCTTACACATGACAACAATGCAAGAAAGAAGGGTTTATATGTTTACAGGAATTACAAACCAGGTGTAAGTGTGTATCACTTTACCAACTTAATCATTGGTACAAACCTCCAGGTACGAACAATGCCTAGTTGAAATTCATCGAAGGTACGCTACTTCTTACCGGATACAGAGCATGAAAGACTAATGGAGATCATCATTATAAGAGATGATTTGGAGGGCTTGGTTGTATGATAATAGGCATCATCTAGCATGATGAGGTATATATCATAATTTTAATTTTCCCATGTATGTTTCTTATGAATATGTCGATCTTGTGTTCTTGATGTGCGAAATTTTCCATAATGTTGTTTATAAATATGCCAAAAGTCCTCTTGTATGTCAAGTTAATGAACATGCAAAATTTTACATATGATCAATAGACCATATATATCAACCATATGAACATTTCAAGATCTCATTCACATGTATACATAACATTAGAATACATACACATACCTCTATAGGTCATACCTATTAAAGTTCTTTGTAGGCTCTCTTACAGGACTAAAACCCTAATTTTTCACGTAGGTAATATTGTCAATGTTTTCAGCCGATATATACAACTAGGATGATGGAAACAATATGCCGCAATGATAAACTTATGTTTTAAGGCTTGTATAATTTCCTTCTTGACAACTCACCTCTTATACCCACATGTCCATTGTCAAAAGGGTAGTGCCTAGTAGTGTTGGAATTTCATCTCATTTTTTTTATTGAGAAGTTTAATTTCTACTTAAAAGATAATAAAAGATAATAAGAGATTTATTTAACTTTGTTTTTAGTTGATTATGTTTTTTTGAACATTGAAAGTGGAAGAAAATAACCTACTAATATTGACACAAACAACTCAAAAGTAACATGCTTTAACATTATGCATATGAAGTATTCAAAAGTAACATGCGCTAACATTATGCATGTGAAGTAGGTCAACATCATGCATGTGAAGATATTAAGTGATAAAATTAATAAACAAAAAAAATTTGGAACCTCTCATGCTTTCGAAAGGTTAATGTTTCATGTAATGCATAATAGGAAATTTTGGGAGGTTGACATGTTGGGTCATTGGTGTAATTGAAATTGTGATATTTTAATTTTCAATTAAAAGATAAGATTTTATTAAAAAGTTTAATTTCCAATTAAAAGATAACAATAAATTCATTTACTCATGTTTCTCATTAATCATGTATTATAAAAATCCTGAAACAAAACAACATACTAGCAATGAGTTGATGGAATACAAAATTGCGGCTCCGTGAGGTTTTTTGCACACCAGGCCCAAGTCCACCAAGTGTCCCTGAACGGTATCTAGAAGTGACCTGAAACTCACCATATATCAATGCTCTGGCCTTTGATCAACGAACCATCGATTCCTTTGGATACGTGATGTGGGATTTTAGCTGGGGGGGCCCTCTCCCTCCTGTCCATTGCCCGGTGACCTCCGTCTATGGTGGTTTTTGAAGCTAGGGTTTCGTTCTGTAGGGGACAATGCAATCATGCCAACGAGGGCCGAAGATGGAAAGCCACGGATAGTGGGGATGCGGTTGGCGTTGCCATATTTCCCATGCCGAAACACGCTAGCAGGAGTTGACGAAATTAAAAATTGCAGCTCTGTGAGGTTTTTTGCGCACCAAGCACAAGTCCACCAAGTGTCCCTAAACGGTATCTGGAGGTGACCTGCGACTCGCCATAGATTGATTCTTAGGACTTCGATCGACGAACTGTCGATTCCATTGGATTCGTGGCGTGGGATTTTAGCTAGGGGGGGGGGGCTCTCCCTCTTGTCCATTTCCTAGTGACCTTTGTCTATGGTGGTTTCTGAAGCTAGGGTTTCGCTTAGTAGGAGACAATGCAATCACACCAACGAGGTCCAAAGCTAGAAAGCCATGAATGGTGGGGATGCGGTTGGTGTTGCCATCTTTCCTATGGCCAAACACACTAGCAGGAGTTAACGAAATTCAAAATTACGGCTCCGTGCAGTTTTTTGCACACCGAGCACAAGCCCACCATGTGTCCCTGAACGATATCTGAAGGTGACCTGGAACTCGCCATAGATCGATGTTCAGGCCTTCGATCGACGAACCGTTGATTCTGCTGGATTTGTGACATGGGATTTTAGCTAGGGGGGGCTCTCTCCCTCCTGTCCATTACCTGGTGACCTCCGTCTACGGTGGTTTCTGAAGCTAGGGTTTCGCTCAATAGGGGACAATACAGTCACGCCAACGAGGGACAAATATGGAAAGCCACGGATGGTGGGGATTCGATTGGCATTGCCATAATTCCCATGCCCAAACATGCTAGCAGAAGTTGACGAAATTCAAAATTGTGGCTCCTTGAGGTATTTTGCGCACCGGGCACAAGTCCACCAAGTGTCCCTCAACGATATCTGGAGGTGACCTGTAACTCACCATAGATCGATGCTTGGGCCTCTGATCGATGAACCGTATATTCAACTAGATTCTTGACGTTGGATTTTAGCTAGGGCAGGGCCTCTCCCTCCTGTCCATTGCCCAGTGACCTCCATCTATGGTGGTTTATGAAGCTAGGGTTTCGCTCGGTAGGGGACAATGCAGTCACGCCAACGAGGGCCAAAGCTGGAAAGCCATGGACGGTGGGGATGTGGCTAGTGTTGCCATAATTCCCATGCCTAAACACACTAGCAGGAGTTGAGGAAATTCAAATTTGCGTCTCCGTGAGGTTTTTTTTGCACCGGGCACAAGTCCACGAGGTGTCCCTAAACGATATCTGGAGGTGACCTGCAACTCGCCATAGATCAATGCTCGGGTCTCCAATCAATGAACCCTCAATTCCATTGGATCCGTGACGTGGGGTTTTAACTAAGGGGGGGACCTCTCCCTCCTGTCCATTTCCCGGTGACCTCCGTCTATGGTGGTTTCTGAAGCCAGGGTTTCTCTCAGTAGGGGACAATGTAGTCACGCCTACAAGGGCCAAAGCTGGAGCCACGGATGGTGGGGATGTGGTTGGCATTGCCATATTTCCCATACCCAAACATGCTAGCAAGAGTTGACGAAATTCAAAATTGCGACTTTGTGAGGATTTTTGCGCACTGGGCATAAGTCCACTAGGTGTCCTTGAACAATATCTGGAGGTGACCTGCAACTCACCATAGATCGATGCTCAGGCCTCTAATTGACAAACCGTTGATTTCGTTGGATTCATGATGTGGGATTTTATCTAGGGGGGCTCTCCCTCCTGTCCAGTGCCCAGTGACCTCCATCTACGATAGTTTCTGGAGCTAGGGTTTCGCTTAGTAGGGGACAATGCAGTCACGCCAATGAGGGCCAAAGCTGGAAATCCAAGGACGATGGGGATGCGGTTGGTGTTGCCATAATTCCCATGACCAAACATGCTAGCAGGAGTTGATGGAATACAAAATTGCGTCTCCATGAGGTTTTTTGCGCACCAGGCCCAAGTCCACCAAGTGTCCCTAAACGGTATCTGGAGGTGACCTGCAACTCGCCATAAATCGATGCTCGAGCCTTTGATCGATGAACCGTTGATTCTGTTGGAGTCGTGAAATGGGATTTTAGCTGGGGGGGCCTCTCCCTCTTGTCCATTTCTTGGTGACCTCCCTCTACGGTGGTTTCTGAAGCTAGGGTTTCACTTAGTAGGGGACAATGCAGTCACGCCAATGAGGGCCAAAGCTGGAAAGCCACAGACGATGGGGATGCGGTTGGAATTGCCATAATTCCCATGCCTAAACATGATAGAAGGAGTTAACGGAATTCAAAATTGCGGCTCCGTGAGGTTTTTTGCGCACCGGGAACAAGTCCACCAGGTGTCCCTAAACGGTATCTGGAGGTGACCTGCAACTCGCCATAGATCGATGCTTATGCCTCCAATCGACGAACCGTTGATTCCATTGGATTCGTGACATGGGATTTTAGCTAGGGGGAGGGCTCTCCATCCTGTCCATTTCCTGGTGACCTCCGTCTATGGTGGTTTCTGAAGCTACGGTTTCGCTCAGTAGGGGACAATGCAGTCACACCATCGAGGGCCAAAGCTGGAAAGCCATGGATGGTGGGGATGTGTTTGGCATTTCCATATTTCCCATGCCCAAAGATGCTAGCAGGAGTTGACAGAATTCAAAATTGCAGCTCCGTTAGGTTTTTTGCGCACCGGGCACAAGTCCACCAGGTGTCCCTGAACAGTATCTGGAGGTGACCTACAACTCGCCATAGATTGATGCTCGGGCCTCGGATCGACGAACCATCGATTCCGTTGGATTCATGATGTGGGGTTTTAGCTAGGGGGGGCCTCTCCCTCCTGTCCATTGCCCGGTGACCTCCGTCTATGGTGGTTTCTAAAGCTATGGTTTCACTTAGTAGGGGACAATGCAGTCACACCAATGAGGGCCAAACTTGGACAATGCATTTCATGCCAACGAAGGCCAAACATGGAAAACCCTATCCCTAACTAGGGTTTATTGTTTAACATGCATGTCCCATAACCATAACCCTACCAAGGAAACCCTAATCCTAACCCTAATCTTATCTTATTGTCACAACTCAATTTAGAATCAATCTAATGTCCAACTCAACCTTTTCAAATCCGGTGGACTTATGCTTCAAATCATGTTGATTCACGAAGTTGGTTCTCAGTCTTTGGATTGTATTGTAGTTCCTTTAATGTAGAGTGATTAGTCATTGGGTGCATGAGGTTTGTTGAATAGTGTTGTTGGTCGTTTATGAAATGTGAAGCATTTATTGCACTTAGTTTTATTTAATTACACTTGAGCATTGACTTAACTTGTAATTTAATGAATCCAAACTCACAATTTTTAATTAGATATATCCAATTGGTGTGCATGTAGTGAGTTCATTGAAACCTTGAAATACATTGTATTGCACTTATATAAATATTAAATTACATGAGCAAGAACCTTGACTTTAGTGTGCATGTAGTGAGATCATTGAAACCTTTAAATATAATAGTTTTTTCTTTTGACATAGTGCATTCATAAGTAATAGATAATCCACACAAATAAATACAATAGATTGACACAAGAACATGTGGAAACCAAAGAACAAATTCAAAGTGAAATGTATCATTCATTTATAACTGAAATGAAAATGTACATGTCTCCAAAAGTACATATATATCCAAAAGTATCCAAAAGTACATATATATCCAAAAGTAACCAGAAGTACATGTGTCTCCACAACTATCCAAGACTATCCAAGCCACATGTACATGTAAGTGAAATGTCAATGTACATGTCTCCAAAAGTACATGTATCCAAAACTGTCCAAGCCACATGTACATGTATCGAAATGTACATATCCCATAAGACACATCAAAACTCAAGCTTCCTCTTGTTATTTCTCGAGGTTGATCCTGTAGGCACAACTCTAGGACCAGTGTTCATCTATGGATCCTACAAATTAAATATCAATTGTTCAATTCAAGTAACTATGTACTAATACATTAGCTCAATAAAATACCATATCTAAATTAACTCAACAATTATCAAAATGTTAATGGACATTGCATGAAACAATTGGTCGTTAATGGACATCTCACCTCAGTGAGAGACTATGACAAAGGGGATTGTGTTCCTTGTGTAGCAGATGGAGCTGTTGGTTGAACATCAAGGATGTTTGCATCCATGGTCGAACTAGAGGGGGCAGGAACTACTGGTGGTGGTGGTGGATACAATCACCAAATGTTGAAATAGTTAGACATGTGCATGAATAAACAATAGACAAGAAAAACACACTATGTCTAGATCATGTTCAAATAGTTGTACCTTTGTGTGGCTTATTGTTATTGCAAATACGACATTGACTGCTGCATCAATAACTCCTGTTGCTGGTGGCTACAATCACCAAATGTTGAAATAGTTAGAAATGCATGAATAAACATACACCAACAATAATAAACTATGTAACGATCATGTTGAAATAGTTGTACCTCTGTGTGACTTGTTGCCATTGTATATGTAGCACTAACTGCTGCATCAACCATCCATGCAAGGTTTTCAATAGTAAACCCTGGCTCCTGATGCATTGAACATGCAAATCAAACATTAACAAAACATTTTATGCATTGGATTTCAAGATAACCAAGAAATATCATCGAAGTGTATACATTACCATGGTATTAGTAACTCCATGGTCGTGGACAAGTGGACTCTTGCTAGGAGTAGGTCGCCTAATATACACATGACCCTTGTTCACATATTGTCTATGAGAAGATACAACTCTAAGAAATGGTCCAGGTGTTTCGGTTGGTGCCTATAGTCAACAAGAGTTCATGTAGTTAGACATGTGCATGATTCAACGAACATACATGTATTTAAAAAATGACATTTTTTAAATGTTTAAAATGCTTACCTCCATCACTGCTTTCCCCCGTGAAGGATCTGGAATTTGCCAATTTAATAATTGTAAATATTAGACTGCAGATAGCATTAGTGAACTAACATGTACAATGTGTGGAAATTAACAAATTAATAAGTATTAAAAAACTGACATTTTTAAAATGTTTACCTCAGTGTGAGATATGACAATGGGTGCTATATGAATCTCTCCACTAACCAAGGGATTAGTGGATGGAATGTCATGCCTAGATATTTCCTTGGTCGATACAACCGTGGATTCTACCTCCGTCACTTCTTTCCCCCGTGAAGGATCTGGCATCTGCAGGTTTAATAATTGTAAATATTAGACCGTAGATAACATTAGTGAACTAACATGTACAATATGTGGAAATTAAAAAATTAACAAGTATTAAAAAAATGAAATTTTAAAATGTTTACCTCGGTGTGAGATACGGCAATGGGTGCTATAGGAATCTCTCCACCAACCAACGGATCAGTGGATGGAATGTCATGACCGTCTGTAGAGTGTGGAACATGGAACTCCGAGGTGTCATTGCCGGCATAAAGCATCAACTGCAAGTTCACAAAATTAATATATTAGCTCAAACTTTACATATGTGTACAAAGAGGAAAATAAATGAATAATTTATTACAATGAACCATATCCATACATCACTCAAAAACCCACTGAAGACAACATCTGACAAAAGACCATAACAAGGATGACCACACGATGTGCACTCGTGAGGCTCAAAAGTAGGCTGGGAATGTGCTGATGGTGTTGCACTAGTAGATGGTCCTGTACTAGATGGGGGTATTGCACTAGTGGGTGGTACTGCACTAGAAGATGGTCATGCACCATGACGACCTGGTGTATGTACCACACTAGGGACAGATGTCCCTTCCTCACCCATATGTTGAACCATATTTCTGTGACGAACAAATGCCCGTGCCAAACTCAAATATGCATCACGTGTCTATGTAATAAAATGATGTACAGGTGGGACATCTGGCCCAGGAAACTGCCTGCAAGGTGCAGGGATAGGGTGATCAATGTCTCGAAGCCTGGAATTGGGTTGGTTTTGGGGCATCCCCCCACCAATCCCCTGGAACAAAAATATATCAAAATAGTTTGCGTGTTTACCCAACACAAACTCTGCATACATCTTTCGAAGGAAATACAGTGGGATTTCCCTGTTGTTGTGTGGTGGCATATCAAAAACCATATACCATATGTCCATCCAGTTATCAACAAATGGCTAATATGCGCACCACTCGATAGAGATATGTGGCCTATTTGCATTTGGGATTTCCCCCATGGCAGGGTCCCTAAACAGTGAAAATATATGCTCTTTGGTAATTTTCAACTTTTTTATTGCATTTTAGCCAAGCCCATCAGCGTACTCTTGTCCTTTTCTTTCTCTATATGATGTAATATCATATAGTATGTTGCTTGACAATGTAATAGTCTCAACAATTGCATTCAAAGTGGATGCAAGTGAATGTCGAATCCTATCACCACCACTAAAAGCAGTACTGAGTCCTCTCAACTGGGAAAGCTCAATCAGTATTTCAGCATTTGTGTCCATAGCCGCAACTGCAATAAAAAAATCAATAAGGAAATCATTAGAAACATATGCATGGTATATAATGACATCTCTTCAAAATTGAAAATGTAAATTAAGGAAAACTAAAGTAAGCAATTTAATGGAATTCTCTTACATACATTTAAAACTTAAAATTAAACATTTAACAATTAAATGGTGAGTTTCGTTCAAATTCTTTCTAGAAATTAAGGCACTTCTTCACCCTCATTGGTGACTTTTCCATGCACACTAGGGTTTAAACTTCTTTGAATTTAGGAGTGCTATTTTCACATGTTTTGGCCTTTACGTCCCTTGGATATGTAAAAGAAAGGGGCAAGGGACTATTAGGACATGTGAGGCAAGAAAAGGGGTGATACAGGGCTGTCACCATATCCTCTAAATATAATTGACTCGATCATGGTTGGGAACACTCTCACAACGCACTCTAGGTAGTTCATGGGTGTTCACAATTTCCATTGTTGTATAAACATGGAAACCAACCAAAAGTTACACAGAAAAATGGAGAATTTGTGGACTCGACTACAATTGGTTGTAGATGAGCTTAGAGACTCGACATGTAGAAATTATATATTACCCATTGTTTTTGCTATTTTAAAAAATGGTTGATAAACCTAGTGATGCAGGGGCATAGACTATTTGAGTAAAGTCATTTATGCCTTTGCTAGATCAAGGGATCTTAGGGTGACCTAGGGTCTCACATGTTTCTAATTTTCTTTATTATGTTTATAGGATAAAAGAAGCAGAATTCGTGTTCTTGTGTTTGCTAACATAGGTTTCTTACACCTTGTGCCTTATACCGTATTTTTATGTTAGTTCTACCAATTGGTGTGTAATATCTAGGGCTTCTATTGTAATTGGAACATAATCTAGCTTGTCCATTACTCTCTCTTGCATATTGTGGAGAATTATGAGATATGTGTTGTTTAGAACCCTACTTAGTAGTAATTTTGTGGCTCTCTTATAGTATTTTTGTTCCTTTTTGTTTATGCCTCTCAATTGGCATTATGATGTGGGCTTTTTATCTTTCTTTGTCTTTAATTTGAATGTAGATATATATTGTTTTTTTAATTGTTAAAATCCTTGGCTTATAATTTTAGCCTCCTTCCACACACACTCTATACTTGTATTTGTTTTATATATTTCTATCATTTTGGAACATTGAATATCTATTATACATGATGTTTTTGTTTCTTATAGCCTCTTTTAGTTTGATGTGTGAAAAATACGTTACTTGTATCCATCAAACATTACCTTGGGAGTTGTTGGGTTGGTTATTCTATTAAAAAACAATATTCTAGGTTTAAAATTGGCAAAAAAGAATGCTTTGGGGGATGCTTTGGGTGATTGAATTACTTGGTTGGATGATATTTCATTGGTGGAATCTCCTTCAACAATCCCAAGCACCTAATTTGGTCCAAAACGCTCCAATTCACTGCCGGTTTCGCGTTCCTGATAGGTATTTAATAGGCTGCGGGTTTTGGGCCTATCTATATAAATTAATTTTAGTTTTCCAAATCGCATACGCGTTTTAGAACTACAGATCGCATACACGTTTTGTAGTTATATAACGTGTACGTGATAGGGTTTCCTATCCTACATGTCCCATGACATGTTAGGCTTGGGTTGAACCATGGCAAGTGCTATGTAGCAGAAACACATTGTATTTTTTGGTAACGTGATCATGTTTTTGAAAACTAGAATTGCATCTAAAAGGTCCCTCATCTGCTTGCACTAACCTTTATATAAATTTGGGGATAGGTATCATAAAAAAACTACTTGTTTTGTTTATATTTTCGACATATCTCCCTGTGTTTTTTACTAAATTTCAATCGAGAGAGCTCCCTGTATGCAAAATTAAATTCCGCATCAAACGATTACCCACTCGGCATACTTTTGACGCTACCCCAAAAACAAGAAATCCCTGAAAAAACGTGATGATGATGTCATCATCACGTTTTTTCAGGTATTCCTTGTTTTTAGCGTAGAGGGGTCCGTCAAAAGTGTGTTGAGTGGGTACTTGTTGGATGCGGAATTTAATTTTGCATACAGACAACTCTCCTGATCGAAAATTGAGTAAAAACACATGGAGATATGTCGAAAATACGAACAAAAAAAGTAGTTTTTTTCTTTTCTTCCTCCAAAATTAAGAAATATTATTTTATTATTTTATTATTTTTCTTAGAAGGCCCATTTTGAGTTGAAATTTCCTCTAATGGCACATGACATTGATTTACAGTTTTGATCTTGGGTTTTTCATTTTTTTAAGGGATGGTTGTTTTTTAATAAATACCTAAGGTAAAAAACTTGTGTACATCTAGTCTAATATGTAGTTCAGAACATAAAGAACTTTCAGAGGTTGTGAAGCTTGAGCATGGATATTTGGCTTAGAGAAAATGGCTGATATATCAAATTCAATAAAACCGAAAACAAATGGTTGATATATCAAATTCAAGAAAACTGAAACTGTAGATATATATGAACCCTAGGATCTTGGGTTTTACAATCTTTCTCATTACAGGATCTTTACCTTATAATCTTTCTCATTATAGGATCTATTTTTGTGTATTATGTGTATAAATTGAAGAGAGGAGAAGGGAGAGAATGAATTATACCAGTGAACCCATTCCCACATATTCGATTCACTAGGGCTAGGAGCATCTGGGTCTGCCATTACCTGATCAATGTAAATGCATGCATTCAGAGAAGAAAATCCATGTTTGAAAGCTGATAAAGATAAAAAAATATCTATTCATTTCGTGAAAGAAAAGCCGAGGGACGCTGGAATTAACTATTCATAAAATGGGTACCAGAGTATAGAGACTGTTGTCGAAGTGTCGGCCTACTATTTGCACATTTGGACAGTCCATAGTTGCAGAAGGCTTGATTTCATAGCCATTAGTGACCTTCTTGGATCCATAGTAAACGACCATGTCCATAGAAGGCATGAACATATCAATAACATCCCCTATCACTCTTCCTACTATAACTCTTTCTACTACCAGGGCATCTGTTGAACGTGCCATTGAAGCAAAATACTCCCAAATCTTTCTTCCTTTCTTACTTTCCTCTCAACAAAATTCACAGTTGAATTAGGAGTGAACTCGTGAATGTATCAGAGGTGTCTAAAGGCATGCAAATAAAAGAATGAAATGGATACACGTTGCCTACCACCTGTGCGAAAACAAGGCAAATTTGTGGAGTGCCACCTACATCCTTAGAGGCATTTAATAAAAAAATGTGTTTGCCTATTCATTCTAGGATTCTTCTTGCTATTGTTAGTGCAAGTAAAAAAGTTAATTCATTGTACATATGAATGTGAAATGGATTTAGGGTATCAACAATGCTCCTCAACTTTGGGATTAAAGATACTTCTCGCAGTTTATCGCGGTGGACATGCCAGATTGTGAATGAAGTTGATGAGATTGAGAAAGGAGTTAGGTCAGTAAGTTAGGCCAATCAGCTGATGGCTACTTACTTAATTTTAAGTGACTCAGTCAGAGTTTTCAATTTAATTCGTGTTAAACTGATATTTATTGTTACATCCGCAGGGGTGAGTTATTGCATCAGATTGACAGCTTACTCATATTTATAATGGAAGATAAATCTGGACATCCTATTAACATATATATTTTTTTTTCCAAAGAAAAAAATCGTAAATATTTTATTCACTTTCAGCAGATGGCCCTTAAAGTCCATTATACAAAAATCCAACTATGAAGTTGTCATTACATAACAATATTTTCCTCAGGAGGAGCACAAAAACCATTACCATATCCATAACTGATCCAACTGTAAAGTTGTCATTACATACAAAATATCCTCATAAAGAACATAACATTCACCGAAACTTTTCAGTAGAAAAGATATCAAAATGCCATGCAATCAAATTAGTCTGATCTTAGCAGAATTTTTTCATCATTCCTGATCACTCAGGTCAGATCAACTGTGAATCATAGTGATCACAAGCAAAATAACCAGAGCAAAACATGCTGGT